>VZRH01003822.1:1841908-1915032 GCA_013397555.1 Urocynchramus pylzowi | reverse complement strand
GTTCCTCCCCCCCCCCCCTTTCCATTTTCATACCTTTTATCTCTGGGGTTTATATTTGTCTTTGCCTCAATCAGTCTTTGGCTGCCATGTGTGTGAATGTTTGTCCCTTAAAGCTTGAGATAAACTCACGTTTCTATTAAAAAGTTTAAATACTTGTTATAAATAATTTCTCCATACTTGTATGCTTTGATCTAATCTACTGCATAGTTTTAGTTAAAATGGTTGTGGTTCTAAAGATTATAAATATTAGGACGAAGGAATAAGTTGTAGAAATTATCTTCAGCTTGCAGCTTGTTTTCTAAAGGTTTAAAATGCTTTTTCTTTTCTAAGTCCATCTAAAGAGTTTCTGACCCACTTCTTTTCATGTACAGTCATCAATCTAATAATAATAATAATTTTTAGATGGGATAAATAAGGCCATTGCTTTGCACTTAAGACTTCTAATAGAACCTTAGTATCAATAAGCACACACCTTCAGAAGTAGTGTTTCTGCTTAGGCAATCAGAAGAGAACTTAATTTGTACTCCTGATAAAGCTTTAGCTCCCTATGCTTCATTGTTGCTGTACATTTACAGCCCAAGGACGTGTTTGAAACAATGTGCCCTGAGACAGCTAACCCATTGGTGCAAGAGTGGTTCTGTTCATCATTTACTTGCTGTCTCAGAAGCATATTACAGTATAATCCAAACCACAAATCTCCTGGGCCCCACTCACAGAAATGGAAACCACCATTTGGGTACGTGGCATTTGTCCTGACAATTATTTTAATGGTTTTGTGCAAGAATTTTGTGGTGAGTAGCCCTCCAGAGAATTGGTATCCACGGTCTCCCAACTATCTTGGAAAAACTGCAAATTCAATGTTATTAGTAGATGAAGCTCATGATTAAAGGTAAACTTGAAGCTGCCAGATTTTTCAGCTTTCAATATGATGGTTACAGTGCCTTATCTGGTTATCCTGGAACAAAAGTGATATTTTCTTGTCAAAGTTCTTAATTAATTTTTTTTTTCTTCTTTCTCTTTAATTAGCTGTGGGCAGAATGGAAATATTGGGAAAAGATTGGTCCTGTAATTAAAAGGACTGCCTGAGTGGCACTACTTTGGAAAGAGTTTAATCTTTGTCATGTTGAAGCCCATGCAGTGCTCTCAACAGGAAGGCTGGACAATGGAAACAGAATTACTACCAACAATGTGCTTTCCATGGAGAAGACATCTGACACCAACTTAATCTTCTAGTGCCAGTGCCTATTTTCATAGGGTTTTCCATATTTTCCTTTACTACCTGGATAGACCATGAGCAAAATACCTAGGCTCCTGAATGCGTAGAAAATATCCCTATTGCAGTTCAGGCTTCATTTTGCTATCACTCCATCAAAACAATCTGTCAAAAGCCTCAAAGAAACCCTGGAGCTGCTGAAGCACCTTGCTGAAAGCAGATTGCCTTTTCCCCCATGGTCTAGTAGCACATTGTTGTGAAGAGACAATAAACGAAAGTATGAGAATACTGTGAAAACAAGTTAGCACAAAATACTTCTATAATACACAAAAAGTAGCTGAGCAACCACAGGGCTCTTTGCTGTTCAGCTACAGGTCTTTTTCATGGCTTCACTTGGGCAAAGGAGTGAGAGAAAAAGAATCTGTCTGGCCACTCCTCATCCGTAGGAGGGCTGCAGTGGCATACAGGCCTGGATCAACTTCTAACAACTCCCTTTTTCCTTTTAATTTGCAGGGATTGCTGGAAGATCTGGAGTGCTCAAAGAATGTCTACAGGCCTCAGAGTCCAGCTTGCAGGATTTGGTTCTGCAGCCAGCCAGATTTACAGCAAAGCTGCTGCAGACCTGCTCTGCCTCCGCGCCGTGTACCTGAGATCCCCACTGGGCACAGCTCAGCTGGAGCTGAAAACAAGGCTACAGATGCCTGCACCTGGGGCATCCTGTATGTTTTGATAATGTGATTTTTGTGTGCTAACCCTAAAGAGATACATCACTGTGCATAAATCTTTACTTGCAGGCAGATGAGGAACAGGAATGAGAGAAATAACAACAAAACCCCAGCCCTGCTGCCTCCATGGAAGAAAAGATAAGGTCCAAAGAGGAAATAGGAAATTGTAAACTTAAACCTAAGAATTGTAAGAATTTCCTAGTAAAGGATGATGTCTTGCCATGATTTTATTCCATCTCAGTAACCTGCTGGACACCAGGGCTATCTTACTCAGAAGCAGTGACCCAAGGGAGGTCATGGTGCTTTGCCTCTCAAAATCTGCTGTGCTCACCAGAAGGGTGAGATGGGGAGGCATAACCTTGCAGCTATACCTGGCAGGTTCTTTCCAGCTGTATCCAATATGCAGTGGGAATTTGGCGTGAAATTTGACCAGAATTATACCTGATACTTTATTAAGCTTTGAAATGGATAATGCCTTGAAATACAACAGTTTCACTACCAAGTTGTATCTGTTAGGATCTTCCACTTTTTTAACAAATCCTCACATTATACCAAATAGCTTAAAAAGCAACACAGCTGTAACTGACTTGACCATAGATGTTGTGAGGCCTCAGTATTGCACCTTCTCCTTCTGTTAGCTCCAGCTATCACTGTCAACACAGTGATACAGAATAAAGCCCCATTACAGCTAGAATGGTTCCTTAAGCTTTATAGCACTTAGAAATGCTCCTGAGACACCAAAAACATCTCAATTCAGAATTGAACATGAAATACCTGCCAAATTTGCAGGTTTGAAACCACTTCCAATAGGAATTAAAAAGGCCCTCTTCACAGCTGAAATAGGGCTATCAATACTTGACTTGTCTGCCCATGTGAAATAGCAGGTTCTTTTCTCTGACGTCGCAATTTAGTTTAAAATGGCTTTGATGATGACAGGGTACATGTGGATGATAAAACCACAAAGATGACAGTCTAATCTTACAAAGATGACCGATCACTGATAAGAGATTAAGTCACACAACATTTGAAAAACCAGATTATCTGTCTGCTAGGATGGTGTCTGCGTAACACCTCCTGCTGAGCCATGCTGAGATGCCAGTGACATACAAAGATGCTCCCCTGTAAAAGCCAGAAATGCTTCACAGAATTTCACAAACCACTGGGATAAAAGAAAGAGAGTAAGAAAAAACCCCTCTGATATTATATTGAACTTTTTTTGTCAAACATTCATTTTTCAGATTAGTAAAGTATTTAGATGTACAGCATATAAATAATTTAGAGGTACTATAAAAAGGTCTAAATTAGTCAATTCTGCCCTATAATTAGCACTCACAGCTATGCTGGCAGTGGGTGGGTGATTATTAAACACCTTTTATTATTGGCTTTATGTACTACCATAAAAAATTAAAATTATACTTACAAGAATTATTAGACATGCTGGTCCTATAAAACTCCATATAAAGTTATTCTTAGTGCTGAGCCAACATCTGAAAATTAAACAGCAGAAAATGCCTTGAAATGTGTTTTTGTGATTATTGTCTCCTTCTGTGCGACGATTGGGACACAGAAACTGTGACTTACACTTCCGTGGTGCCATAGTACTTGTATCCCAGTGCAGCAGAGATTCCAACCACCACGGCTGGACTGACATAGCCAAAGACATAGAAATTCTTGTGCAAGAAACCCTTGTTGTAGATGACTCCCACAACGATAAGGTAGAGGTGAATACCTTCAATGCACATCCATGCAAAAGCAGCTAGAAGGAAATAATGGAGTAGTCCAGCAGTAATTGAACAGAAGAGCTAGAAATTCAATCAGAGAAAGCAGGAGTCATCATTCTATTAACAGGCTTTTGTCAATATATACTATAATATAACAGTACAGGCACAGCAACTGAGTGACCTTAAAGTGGTGATTCAGCCCAGTTGTAATGCTGGTTAACAAGAACTTAGCCTACACCTATTTGCACCTTCGTTCATCAGTGTTTTCTGTAGCAAATGGTAAAATAAAGAGACTAATTAAACTTTTAAAATTAGTGTATGTCTTCCCATAAAAACTGTATAAATGGTTTGACTAGGTTGATCTTATTGTTACAGCTGAGTAGTCTATTGGCTTGATCTACAGAAAGTTAATTTTTATTATTTTGATAGCATTGCAATTAGGCATCACAAAGAATTATTTCTGAAATAACTTTTGTTATACAAAGTGTTTGTAAAATGATATTTTTCAATGCATCAGTACTGGAGTGCTACCTCAGGGATAGCAGCTCATATTTTTTCGAGTGATTTTAAATCCTATTCAGCTACTTATAGTAGGATATTTTGATAATTTATGCATATTTTTATTTCTTAAATTTAATCTGAGATGCAAAAATCAACACCCTAGCTTTCTTAAATGCAAAAGGGACAGGTCAAGACCTCATATGTGGTCCTCCAGCTTACAGCTTACAGCTCAGTATCTCAGACGTCAGCTTGGGATTGCAGCTCTGGCCTGATTTTAGAAAAAAACTGTCAACCTGGGGGCAACCAATGTGGCTTTATATAGCATCCTAAATGAAGTGAAAATGCTAAACACATTGAGATCACAGTCTCAGTAAAGGTAACAAATTTTAAATGAAACCCATGGAGCAAAGTCAATACACACCAGCTCAGACAAGGGCCCTGCTTTTTTAAATGACCATTTTGTATTTCCTGTTACTGTACTGGGAGTCAGGGTCACTATTTAGGTAGGAAGTGTGGGGAGTAGAAGGAAGATCATATCTTATACTGTATATTTATTTTGCAATACAAAATCAAGGCACAAGTGAAAACTACCCACCTTGTTGTTGTTCATATTAATTCCAATCAGAAAAATGAGTTCTGCCAGGAAAAGGCTGCAGCAGAGGTTTTTGTGAATTGTCGTTCTAGTGCTTTGAATTTCACTGAAGAACCAGAAGGTGAAAATGCACATGGAGAGGCAAATCAACGAAATAATTATTCCTAGCTGAGTGATTCTTGTAAGAATGCTATAATTTGTAACACCCTGGGGGAAAATTATAATATAGTATTTAAAAGAACAGCTTTGTAACATCTCAAGAAAGACCTCGTTCTATAATACAGCTCTTTTCTTCTTTTCTACAAAATATTAATCAAAACTGTTTGTAGAGTTTCACTGGAAATGTACACTTTGGATAATCTAAAAAGTATTGGGTTTTTGTGAGACAGATATAATTCTAGGGGAAATTAGTAATAAACTGTATATATTCCTGCTCTTGCATTTTCTGATATTTCTTAACAAAACTTTTTATTAACACCAGTATCTTCTAATAAGATTTCCAAAATCAGATCATTTCAGTGAATGACAAATACACTGGCAGTAGGACATCTATTAATATGACACAAATATTTTCTAATATAAAAGGACTTATCACAGCAGTGACTTAGATAAGCAAAACTGAATAACTGTCTTACTGAATTTGCAAAACAAGACTCTGAAATAACAATCACTTCAAGCAAATGCTATTCCAGATATTTAACATGAACTTTCTCCTGAGAAACACAAGATACTTCAATACCGGACGTGAATATTTTCTGTATAAGAATACAATTTCTTTTTTTTTTTGTTTGCTTTTTGAACAAAGAAACTCTGAAATACATGACTGTACATCAGCAAAAGGATAGTATTCAGCTGACCATAAAATGTATCTAAGTATTTTTTTACTAAATAAAAGATGAGAGATTCTTCACCTCCCAGCCTTTCTTTTCAAAATAGCTATATAGGTACCTGCAAAGGTTTTAAATTTGAACTGAAGACTTAGGATGCTATTTAGCAACCAGGAAACAGCCTCTATCAGCATGAAATTCACAGTGTGAGAGAACTGTCTCAATACAGTATATTCATGCTAATATTCTGCTTGCTGTCAGTTCTGATACCTTATAAAGCTGCCTCCTGAGGTAGGACCTGAGCTCCTGCAGATCCCCACTGAGACCCTGGAAATCTATGGGGCTTCTTAATGTAAGAAGGACATAAATTGAATGGCCATTCTCCCAATTTTGTGCTGGTCGTGAGTGTCCATGTTTAATAGTCATAAACTTCAGATTGGTTATGCTGCTGCAAACTCTCCAGAGAGAATTTAAAGCAGATTTTTAGATGCCAAGGTTATACAAATGGGTGGCAAAGTTTTGAGAGACAGAAATTCAGGGCCATATGGTTACTGCCCACCAATGAATGGGAGATAAATCCCACAGCAATATTAAAGTGAGATGTAAAATGAAATGCAATGCTCCAAAAATAAGCACAACAGACTGTGTTTTTGGAACAAGATACTTTGCTGCATCACTGCTCTGTAATACTGCAGAGAGGACATAAGGAAATTCAAACACATATGGGAGGAATTTCGTTTGCTTTGTGCACAATAAATTGTGTGTTTGCTGAACAAAACCGAGAAACAACCTAAAGGGGGGTAAGCATGGAGGTTGCACTAAGATAAAAACATAAGGAATGAAAACACAAGACAGTATCAGGTAAAACACTAAATTAAAATAGCACTTACAACGGAGCCACCTGAGGACATCAAAACAGCAAAATGAGTCAGATGATTACATTTGCATGAGATATGAGTGGAGTTGGAATGTGTCAGCTCACAGCCTTCTGTAGCCCAGTTGCCATTCATTGTGTCTGAGTAGTTCCAAAATGCACATTTAATGTCTTTATCTGCAGTCTGGAACAGAAACAAGATGTTCTGCTGATGGCAAAAGGCAGGATATTTCCCATCAAGAGACCTTTCTTACGCTAGACCACACAATTCATTAAAAAATGCTTGTTATCATTGGAAGGTTGGGAAACAAAAAACACATTCTGCAAGGCCTATTCCAAGCAATTAAAACGTGGCTGGGGATGGAAGCAATTTATTCACACAGCTAAAACCCCACCAAACATGTAGTCTAATCAGATTACTGAACCCTGCTGGCACCTGCAAAGATGTTGGAATTTTTACCTATTGAAAACATTGTTATATATATGCTTGCACCTGCTGAACATGGAGCAGACTCCAAGGTTACAGCCACATTGCTTATCCATTCCAAATGAGCAGTTCAAAAACTGAGACTTATTCCATGCATTTTACAAAGCAATCTGGGATAAAGCCAGGGTCATATCACACCTGCTATATCACCTGCTACACAACAGTGATGAGTAAGTAATACCATTAGTATTATTTAGTACAGTTAGTGCTTACTAAATCTAGTCAAAGACTAAGTCTCCCCTGTAATATAGGCTTTATAAATATATGCAAATTTATATAAAGGTGATTTCTAACTCAGAAGGGAAGTAACAAATTTAAAAGCTGTGTAACCAAGGTTAGCACCTTGTCTCATTGCTCACCTCTCTACAGAGTTGCTTTCTTGTTACGTTTCTGATGATTCTTTGTGCTGTGTAAGGTGATTTTTCACATATGATTGAAGCCAGCAAAAATCTGTATTTGCTGGAAGTAAACCTCTCAGTTTTAAATAAATGTGTTCAGATTTCAGAAATAGTAAAGCTTCAAAGCTATAGGTTCTGCTATTACCCCCTAATTCCAGGTTACCTTTCTTGCATTAACCTTGAAGCATTACTTCCCTTTTTTTAGTATACATACTTAACCATCTGATAAACTTTCAGAAAGAAAACACACCTAAATACAGAACAATCAAGATCCTGTAATATTCTCTGGTTCAGACATTTACATTTTATCCATACTACAACCCAGCAAAGATGGCATTATTGCCCTTGTTTCAGTCCCATAGCAATTCTCCTCTGTACCATATTTAGTATAGTGCACTTAGGATGTCACATTTGAGATTAATCTTATTAGAGTAATAAATTGTAACTTCACATCAGCAAACAACAGAATTATGTCTTAGTTCATCAGATGCTGCAGGTGTGCCTACATCACATAAAATGATTAGCTAATGTTTTGTTTTACTTGAAGCTGATAATAAAAAAACCCCCTTACCTTGGCATACTTTAAGGTAAATGTGATTTTCTCCAGCTCATAGAGTGTGGGTGGATTTGAGCTAATTGCAACAGCTATAACTGCTGAGCTCACTGTGTGTCTCTGCTCAGAAGGGTCTTTGGAGGAGAGGTTTTTAGGCGAGGAAAGCAGAGAACCGATGTTGCTGTACCGCAGAAAGACAACTGCGACAGTGCCTATCAATCAGACAGACCATGGTTAGGAGTTTGTGGGTTTTATGGAAGAACAAAATTGAAGGCATTAAGGAAACAATAAACAATAGGCATTATTGCTGCTGTTGCATAAAATATGCAAAACAGATGGAGTCTTTGTGGACTACTTATAAAAATATTTTAGAGACAATGAAATATAGCTTTATTTAAAACAATGTAACTGGCATTAGGAATAAAAATGTGTGTTCTCACTGGCAATGCTAATTAGATCTATGCATATGTATTTTTCCTAGAGTAATGTAGGCTTGCTGCTGTTCTGCAACTGGTTATTCATGTGGTGTCAACTCTTATAAACTGAAATGTCTCTGACCTGAAGTAAATACTGGACTTTTCTGAAGTACCTGGCTTGCTTTGACTTCCATTACATTGGACCCAGGATGGGAAAAAGAAAAAGGTATTTTAGGATTCAGTGCTGATCTTAAAAAATGTAGAGACTTTCTCCCTGGTACCACAATAAACCACATTTTTAGATACTGATTCATGTTGAGATACAGATTGGATGGAAGACGAAGATTTAAAAAATCTTTTCCATGTTTATTAAATTATGTGGTCTAAGTCTGAAGCTGTTTAAGCACATATATTTATATGTAGTGATATGTATTTGTATTTAGTGACAACAGTAGTTGTAAGCCCTTTCTGTAGCACTCTGAGGTACAAGCCAGATCTGGGTCCTGCTGGTTTTGGTACTAAAGATTGCACCTTCTTGCCTCAGTGAGCTACTCTCTGAATAGAAAAATGCACCAAATTTTTAAGGAGAAGTAGCAGAGAGAGTTGAAGGTGCTGGTCCAAAGTCATTCAGCAGATCTATGGCTGAGAAAAGGATAAAGCTCAGGTCTGTAGTACCCATGCCCAGGGTGAAAACTCAGTGGACACTCACTGTGCCCCTGGATATGTTAGAAATACCAGTCTTGAGACAATAAAGGAGAAAGGGTGATAAAAATACCTTGTCTTCTTTGTAGTGTGGAAATTCAGCCTTGGTAAACTGCACATTAGGCTGTTTTCTAGTGAGTAAAAGTCTACCCAACATGTTTAATAACCCACCCACCCTCCAACCTTTGTTTCTTACCATTTGGATGAGGTTCCTTTCTCTTCTTTGGAGAGATCTTTATGTAATCTCCCTCTGTGTATACATGAGGGTGGATGTGTTTCATGTGGTGTGAATCAAAAGCAAAGACCTTGAGTGCTGTAAAAGAAGAAAAATACTGTACAAATCACAGCTCCATTATGGCCTACCATAATTTAGAGTTGGGTTAGTAAGTGTGCTACTGGATTACATAATTACTGTGAATTTTAAGATTCTATCCTTGTGCAAAATATTTCAAGAAAAATGTCGTTAATATAACATGTTTGTTTAAATATCTATGTTTTTTTTATTTTCATGCATACATTTTGCTCTCATACTTTTTACTCTTTCCATGAAAAATATAGTCTCTTATTTACCTTGCCTTAAATTAGGTACTGGAAAAAACAATGTAGGTTACTTTAGGAAGAGCTATTGCTTTATTAAAATGTATTTCTGAAAGGGGCCACAAATCACAATTATAAAAAGGAAAGCATAAAACTCTCCACTGAATAATAACATTTGATAAAAGCCAATTTTTGAAAAGTATATATTTTAGGGTTATCTATCCATGCTACCAAATACACATTGCAGCATGAACTAATGATGTGTCTTGTCAAAAAGCAAACAAACAAGCATCACCCCTTAGGACAAAAACTACATTAGAGACTATTGAGCTCTTTACTTGCTTCATTATGGTGCTGAGTTTCAATCACCCAGGATGGGAAAAAAAAAGAAGTCAATAGGGCTTTTTAAAAAAAAAACAAAACAAAACAAAGCAAAGCAAAACAAAATAAAACAAAACAAATCTAAAACTTGACTGACGAAGGAATGTCACTAAACTAGACCATCTGCATTGCTTATAGCACAGCACACAAAAATAATATGAGCTATTCAATAGACCAGCTGTCAGAAAATGTTTGTAAGGGCATAAGAAATTGTTTTCTTTGGCTGGAGTTTTGAAAAGCTCATAGTTCAAGAGCTTGCACCAAAAAAAAAGCAGTGGAGAGAGAGGGATGATGTTGTAGGTCTTATCCTAAAATAGTTGTGTGTGGCACATGTGAGAACTGTGAAAAATTTCTTCATGCTGAAAAACAGTAGCAAAAAATTTTAGTGTTTAGGTCCAATTTGGAAATGGGCTCATTCAGTTTACCATTTTAGAACAAAACCAGGGAATATAATCATTACCCTTTTAACACAGGAATTCCTCTCCATTCTCTGTAGCAGCTTTTCTGTCACCTTGGTGACTGATATCAACAGTTCCACTGGATCCTCTCTTCCCGACTTTCACGGCCTCAGCTCTGTGGTCATGAGAGCCTTTGCTTTCAGGTAAGGGAGGTGTGGGGAGAGGGGAACAGGGGCTTTACAGCCAGCACCTGGCACTGCTCTGGACCTGCTGCAGACCCAGAGGTGCTCTGCAACAGCATGAGTCTGATTCTACCCAGTCTGTGTCAAGGAACAAATCCCTCCCTTCTTTTTCATCACTCTAATTTGTTTTTGGAAAGGTGAGGGAAGAACAGGTGGTTTGACCTGCCTTGAGACCACAGTAGGAATCTTACTCATCAAGTCATCATATAAAACAGCAAATTGGTGAGAGACACTGAAGGACTGTATTAAATCTAAAATAAGAAATCAGATCACATACAGTTTGGGGACATTCAGAAATACAAAGATGAAAGAGTGGCCATTGACAGAGGAATCAGCCATGCTTTATCAGGGTTTGCAAAAGTGGCTGGTGTCAGACTTACTCTGCTCTCAGCAGAAGGAATGGTAAAACTATTATTGCCATGGCAAAATCAACAGGTATTGGTGGGAAGACACCAGCACACAGGGAGAAGGTAGGTGAGCAAAATGGTGCAGTTGAGACTAATCAATTCTCCTCCTGGGGAATTCCTCTTAAAATGAGAAATTCCTGTTGAGATAAAGCCACTCAAGATTAAACTCACTAGGTACAATCCTTATTCCAAGTTCATTTATAATAACTACACTGAACCAAAAAGAGTCAAAAAAATCTGCAGAGAGCAAATCCAAAATTTTGTTCCACTGGTGTTTTTTATACATATAAGATGCATAGGATAATTTTGTGCTTATAAAATGAATCTAGACTGTGTGAGTGTGGCCATAATGAGAGATTTAAAGAGAATATGAAAACAAGTTCCTACAGACTCTCAATTTATTTCTTTGCTCTGGACTCAAAGGTTTAGTCTTTGAAAATTATGATCCCTACACTGAAAGCCAGGTGTTAGTTACAAAAATCATACAAATTAACACCTGTGTCTTTCACATAACACCATTTCTAATCTCCATAATTGTGCTGAGAAACTCCTCAGTTTAATCCACATCTAAAGTATACCTTGGAGTAATTTTCTTTATCTTACCTATGTCACTTGCATTAGCATCCAGCTGGGCTGTCCTTCTGAAGCTCTGTGACATGAGAAGTGTCGCCTGCTCTGCCGTGTGCAGCAGCTTAGTCAGGCTCTGCCTTTGGTTATCTACAGGCAGAGCTTCCCAGACTGTAATTTTGTCTTTTTGTAAAAAATTGTTCACAGTGTTGACCAAAACCTGTAAGTAAAAGCACGTGTTTGAGAAGAGTCACACGCTATCTTTGGAATAAGGGTAAAACCCACGACTCCAAGGGTTGTTCCACTCACTTTAATGGTGGTGTTGTGAAGGGCTTCATTGTCAGAGACAGAGTCACTCATGGTGTTCCACGATGAGTAGGACAGTGCTTCAACATATGAAACCACTTCTACAGGTGAAAGTGGTCCCAAAGTATTTTTATTAATTTCGTGCAGCTTCTCCAGTGGTGTTTTAAAATGACTAATCTGAAAAATACCAGAATTCATATCTTAATGAAACAAAGCCATATTTCTGCATGTGAAAATAAACTCAATAGACTGATTTCTTTTTATTAACATACTGGTTTATGTGCATAAACACCCCTTCTCAATCAATGGGTTGACCTATGAATTATTGACATTATATGTGTTTAGTATAACCTTCACAAGCAACCACAAGTAAAAAAATGGTGTGCTATCATTATACATTTTTTCCCTACAGCAGCTAAGTTTTATTTATCCTGATGATGTAAAGTGAACTAGTAAATGTTCTGCAAAAATAATTAAATATCAATGATATGATTATTCTGCTTCTGTATTAATTTCTTGACTTTTCTTCTAAAATTTAACTGAAGAGGTGGGAGCAGATGGGAAGTATTTGTGTATTTTTTTAGTTGTTTTTTCTCAAATGCAAATTATAAAGCATGTAGTTGAGTGAACTGTACAGCCTATTTCTCTTTCAGTGCTTCAGCTTATAAACTGCTAAATGCACTTAGATAAAACAGCTAGTTTAAAATACAGGCAGGAGAGTGTGAGATGAAGGTTAACCTTCCACATTTCAGTCTCTGAAATGGCTGAGTAAGAGAAGAATTCTTACTTTTCAATACTGGAATTTAATTAATTAAACACTCAATATCTGATTTTGTATAATCTCCACTCTCTGCTGTTGAACAGCTTTTATGGGGCTTGCTTTGTCTTTGACTGCAACTGAACAGAACTAGAAAACAGGCTAAAAATCTGTCTGTTATTTACATGAAAGTTTTTTGAATTAGTAATTTAAGTTTAGTTTGAGTATATCTTTTGAAAAATCTCATTCTAAGATTCTGCTCTAACATTTACCGTGGCTTTGCACCTAAGTGTGATAAGCAGGTATTCTATTTGATATAACGTTTTACATTGTAGGTAAACATAAAACATATGTTAACACAACCTATATGTAATACTAGGTTAATAAAATGCTTTAAAATAATATCTTTTTTGAATCCAGTAACTTAATAAAATTGCTTAATATCAAATGCAAACATATACAATTGCTTTTAATTTATTTATGCTTATGCTTCATTTATCCTTTAAAATTAGACAATACTGTAGCTACTGTAGCTGTAGAATAAGGGATAGTGTATTAATTAATATATTTTAATTGTCTTCAGGAATCTCTGTTTTGGGTGAAAAAAAGTATCTTCTTATGAAAAATACTCTGGCTACAGAGTATTTGTTTGTATAAATCCTGGATCACTTTACACACTTGCCTTTGAGGAGTAAATAAACCAGCATACCAAGACGCTATGGCTCCCTTTTCTATTTAGTCACTTGTTGACATTACTTCTGTAAGCTATCTTGCCTTCCTTCTGAACAAGCAAATAATTGCACATCAGTAAATGCAGCAGTGTGTAACTCCAGAAATTACAGAAACAGCTGAGTGATTACCACACTTCTGAATTTTTCATGCATCATGGCTCACTTTGCTGGAAAGAGAACATGCAGATTCCCAGCAAGTTATTATCATGAGTAGAACATACAACCCAGTTCAAATAATTGGAAATTATTAAAAAGCCTTCTGTCAACATGCTTAAGTTCAATTGTATGCTTCAAGCCTTTGTTAAAAACTGTTTAAGAACTATTATAATTGAAATAGCAGTTTCAAACAGAAACAATTAAAGGATTTGAAAATTAATCTACAAACCAATGCTACTTACTCTGGCTAAAGTTCTATTAATATGTTCAGCTATACAGTCTTTGAATAACTCACACTTGGCCTTTGGATTTTCTGTAAAAATGAAAAGGGAAACTAATTATACATTGCAGTTCAATCAATATTCAATACATACTAATTGCAAAAGCTCTTGTCTAGGTCATTCCCCAAACCACCAGCATTCTTTATTTATGCACACAAAACACAGCATTCCATTCTCAAACTACAATTACAAAGACTTTATCTTGGCCAAAATTATAGCATTGGATTGGAATGAGCTGGTTTATTCAGGTAGAGAGTTTGGTCCCTTTTATGGGACAGGTGTAGCAGAGGGAGCTCAAATTTACAGGGGAGTACAGATCTGACAACTATGAGGAGGTAACCATTATTTCAGATGGATCTCATCACACTGTTTAACAAAAATAGATTTACAAAATTATTCTATTCTCAGGAATTGTAGATGCCACAGCCTTGCCTCTTTTTCATGTCTTGCTGATTAATCTAACTGAAGATAAATAGGCACTGGTGGGTTTCTCAGAAGATGTATCTGTATAATAACACATAAACCTTTATAATATCATGTACCTTGGCAGGAAGTGCCATCATTTGGCTTAAACTGCAATTTTCCTGTGGATGGTTGATAACCTTCCTTACAGGAGCAGTTAAACCCTCCATCCACATTTTCACATTTTGCATGATCTCCACAGGCAACACTTCCTTCATTGCTGCACTCATCTACATCTGCAAATATCATGAGAAATTGAATTTTTATTAAGTATTTACAGAATAACACCTTGCTGCTTTGTTGATAATAGCCCCACACACTACGAGCAGTTTCATAATAAAATTTCATGTAATGAAAAAAAGCAAAATGAAACCCACAATCTCAATGGCAAAACCCCTGCCAATTATAATACTTAAGGATTAGAAGGATAAATCATAATTGATCATATTTTTATACCACCACCTTTATTGCTATATAATACTACGCTGCTCGTGTTTTAAAACCATATTAATTCTATCATAACAAAATGGTTGGCATGATGCAAATCATCCAAAATCCATTTTTCAGAGATTAGACTAAATAGATTTTCTCAGCTCAGTTAGAAAAAGAAACAAAAAACCTCCTGCAGACTTGTCTTTTAAGTTGCAGCTTTAAAAAGACACTGCAAAAGCTTACTCTGTCCATCTTCTTAATCTAAGAATTAAACTCTGTGCCCTTTAAAGTGCTTGTCATATCCTTTTTTTTTTTTTTTTTTTTTTTTTTTTAAATCCACATCTAAATTACATTTGCCTAAAATGTCTTTTGTACTTCTAAATAAATGGCCATAAGGTAGACAAGTTCAGTAACTGGGTGGGGCATAGTCCAAGAGTAAAACCAATGAATTCCAGTAAGGGAATCCATGAATTGATCAATTTAGGAGAGCTGGGTACTAAATCCCTGGCTGGAGCACTGATTATTTTGCATTATTTGGCTGGCTAAGGATAAAGATCAAATAACTCAATGGAGAAAGCAAACTGGGAACTATATCAAATAATTCTGGAGAATGAAGTAATGGACTGTGAAGTGCTGTGCTGGAAAGGAGAAAAACATGAAGAGCTTTGGGACAGGTATATCTGAAAAATGAAGCAGTACATGAGTGGGTTTAAAGTAACAGCCTGAGAACTGAACTGAAGGAAAGGAAAAACAGTGCAGGGAATGGGGGAGAGAGGATGGCAGCTCCAGTCAAGAACTGGTATGACACTTAGTTTTGGAAAGAAATTGGTGAAAAAAGGAGAAGTGTTTAAAAACAGACAAGCAGAAAGCAGATATGGGGTGACTGGAAATACACTATTAGTATATAGGAACTAGTTTCACACTCTGCTTTTGATACAAGAATCTTGGTGGTTTTCAGAAAGGAGCACAAAAAGAAGCAATAATACATGTGAAATAAGGTTATTATTGAAAAATGGAAAGAAATACTGCATGCATATGGATATATAGAGGGAAAAAATACCTGAAGGATACCTGGAGGCCATCTGTCTGCTTGGACAGGGGTCTCCCTGGGATTCAAGGTTGAAGTCCCACCTCACTTTCATATATCTCTTTTTCTCAATGAGCCATTGGCTCTGATTTGCACCTGATATGCTGTGTTTTAAGCCTAAATTTCATAAGCTGCCATGGAAAAGCCATTCAGGCTCCTGCACAGACAGCAAGGAGATGTGGGGCTGGAGGTGCATTTTTCCTCCCCAGCACAGCCACCACTGCTCTGCAGGGAAAGCCACCAAAAAAACAATGTGTTTAGATGGCTTGGTGCCAGCATGGAAGTTTAAAGCAGGAGGTTAAAATATGATTTTCTGCATTAGGGCAATAGTTTATTTCCATATTTAATGCCCCAAACTGCTAATGTTTCTCTTTAAGGAGCTGAGTTTTGCATTATCCATATTTGTATGGTTTCTGTGTATTGAAAAGTATTCAATATTCATAGTTATGGAGCTAACCACATTATACATGAAGCAATCTGGCAAAAGGGAAGGAAAATAGCATGATATAGTGCTACACACAGGATACCTCATAATTAAATGCTGTCATTTAAAGACATAAGGCTAAAGTTCTTACTCTTGGCATTTAAATAACCTCTCACATCAGTAAATTATAAAGCTCTGCTTGAAACAAGTGAGTATCTGTCAGTGCCTCGTTGTGTGACTCTGTTTTACAGAGAGACTTTGAATGAATGAAGTGGCATGGGTGAAAATGATGACAAAGCCAGTTTGTCTAACTAGAAAACACATCACCCTCAAACCAAAGATTTCTTTGGCCTTGTCAGCTACATGGAGGGCATGTACATCTGAACAAGCCATTCATCAGGTAATGCAGTGCTAAAACACCAGCAATTGACAACAGCCTTTGCCAAAACTTACAATAACCTATAAATAAAAAAAGTAATATTTGAATGCTTTTGAGAGTACTGTTACTAAAGATCAGGTCTCCATATGATTTACTGATACAAATGTTTTAAAATTGTCATGACACTTTTCTTTTCATAAACTTTTAGATCAGTAAATAATTGATATGCTATTACTGGGGAGTCGTGCAAATTCTTCTTGTAATTATATAAGATATTAGGTGTAATGGAGATTTTAAGGAGAAGACAGGATTATCCAAAACACAAACAGAAATTCAAGTATTTTGGCACATCTCTGGCAACAGGACTGCTATTAAAAGTCTGATAGAGACACCCTGTTGAGTATATGCAAATAGGCTTTCTGCAGTTGAGTTGTCCATATGGAATGGGTCCATATCACACCTATTTAATTTACTGTTTCAGAAGAGAAAAACAACTCCTGGATGACAAAATTAAAAGGCAATATGCCTGAACTTGCAAGGTACTAATCAGCTTCATATCCCTTTCAAATCAATGAGATTGTCAGGAGCAGCCAACAGTTTGTGACAGTTGCAAGAATGCAGCTTTTAAGTTCCTGCTTTGAAATGCTGTGCACAGTAGCTGTAGGCTTTTGTTTCTTTATATTTTGTAGTTATGCCTTTTTAACCAAACGTGCAATTGTTGGACCACACACAGACAACAGCTTGTCAGTGCTTTCAGCAATCCAATTTTAGGGAGCTTTGGGGTGAGGGTCCCAAACTCTCCTCCTTGATGTGCTGTGGGAGCAGGAGTGGGCTGCCAAGGCTGCCTGAGCAGTCTTCACAGACAGCATTCCTGAGCAAAGGTTGAAAAACAGCAGCTTTTTAAACAGAAGAGCATTTGCCATAGGTCTGTAAAAAGCCCGGGCCTTTCTGTAAATATTCAAAACAAATCCTGGAGCTGAACTTTGAAGCTTTTATAATAGCTGCGATCAGAAAAATAATATCACCAACACCACTTAGGCTAGTGTGAAAATAGATTTATAACCTTTTATTTTATTTCTTTGCTTTGTCACTCCTCATCTATTGCAGCAGGCAAGGAAATTCCAATTAAATTAAAAGTACGGAGAGCAGTTATTATGTTCAGTCTTGCCAATTACAGGATTGTCCCTACGTCGCTTTGATTCTTCACCAGCCAGTCAAGACAGCTTGATGTCTACATTATATCTTCTACTTATTAGTAGCTTGCAAGTGATTGAAAAGTCCAATTGCAAAGGACTAGATGTTCCCTCCCCGTGTCTCCACTCTGTGGAAGGCAGCAGCACACACAATGTAGAAATGAAAAAGGCTATGAATGGCAAAGGCAAAAGAAAAATTAGCAATGTGGCCCCAGTGCCAGATTCCATCCACTGCACAGCTCCCTTGTCACAGCAAAGGATGAGATGGAGAATGGGTGCCTTCCCAGTGCTCTCAGAAATACCTGAAGAGAGCTAATAGCATGTTCCCAGAAAAAGCAGAGTGGCGTGGATGTCACTTTCATTTCACAGATGGCCATTTTCATGTTTTTACTCTGTTGACTGGGGTGAAAAAAGTAGGTTTCTATTTCACTTTTTTATCTGCAGCTGAACATTCAATTAATTGTGAAGTCTAAGGAAAAGTATGGCTTTTGCACAAATCAAAAAATAGATTTTAATAGCTCACTTCCTGGACAGCAGAAAAATGTCTTCAGAAATGTCACATCTCTGCATTATTTTTTTTTTTTTTCTTCTCCATTTCCTTTATCCTTGTCTTCTTCACTCTTCCCCTTCCTACTGTCCAGTTCCTCCTCTATCTGCATCTTTCTTTTTCATCTCTTCAGCAATTCTACCTGATAACATAGGTGAAATACGTTTGACCCTCAGCTCAAAACTCAGCATTCTGACTGGATTAAGGATGAACCAACATTTCTCAAAGCCATTTTCCCAAGAATTCTTTTGATCTACTACCTTGGGGAACATTATCACTTTTTACTTGGGAGGTTATTGTAGTTTCCAAAGAGGGAACACACAGGTATGTGCATGGACTTGGAAAGTGACTTGCACGTGCATGGTTATGTGCCACACTTGCACTACTGGAAACTCAGGTAGCTTTGAGGGCATAAACAAATTGGATTTGTAATGGCATACTCTCCAAAATTCAAACACTAGTTTTAAAGTTACTGCCACGTACACATATATACATATATTAAAAAGAAGATTTAAGATTTTACAAAATTTAAAAATATATTGTGGGACCCCATAAACTTGTGTAGGATGGATACCTGGTAGTTCTGTTCTGTGATTTGCACTAAATAACTTGCACTCTGTTTAAAATGAAATGTTGATATTTGCTTCAGCTGTCACCCTAAATACACAAACATCAGCTGCTTGTGTGCAAGTCATATCTGCTACATGTAGCAGCAGAACCATTGGGGACAAAATATCCTATTATGGTTTCCCTGATGGATAAGGAAAAAAAATAATTGTGGATCAAAAGGTTGTGTTTAGGACTCACATCTTGGTAAAGTAATTGGTACACTTGTTTAATGAAAAAAGGTGCCCGCAGGTAATTTTTTTATTTCAGTGTGCATTTTGAAAGCTCTTGGCTCCTCCATGTGGATATTCAAAAAGAAGAAATACTAAACTAAACTCTAGTAGATGACAAAAAGATCAATCTGCCCAGTAAAGAGGGAAAAAAGAAGAAATTATCAAGCTAAGAGTAAGAAGTTAAAGTGACACAAAGCCAGTCAGAGAAATAACTTTGAAGGCAAACTTCCGAAGCTGAGGAAATATCATAATGTAAAAATCAAAACCTGGAGCAGAAATGGTGAGAATATTTTCAGCTCAATGTGCTAACTGTCTCCATCCCAGCTAATTTAAGAATGATTCATAGCAGCTGGATAAAGCAGAGCACTTTTAGATGGATGTGAGCAATGGGCAAGAAATGTCGATTAGATCACTTTCTGGCTTAATATGCAACCACTCTGCTGATATTAAGAACAGTCAGAAGAGAGGTTGTCAGCACTCACAAGCTCACAGGAGACATACCTAGAATGAGACACAGTCAGCATAAAGGTGTAAAGGGCAATAGATTTATTTCTCATTTTCCCATTCCCTGAGGACTTTTGCAACATACAGAGAAAATTACCAGGAGTTTGAAAAAGAGAAATAGTTACAGTTCTTCCAATGAGAGGAAATCCTAAAGGATTGCATGGTTGTTCAGAAATAACATTTTTCCAGAGAACTTTTCCTCCCCTGTAATCTTGAACATGTTCCATTCAACTGCTACAGAAACAGAGGCTAATGAATGGCACAGGAGGAAGGATAACCACTGATCTTGCTGGTTGCTTTTGATTAGACTTTAAAGATTACCAAAAGTATCCTAATCAAGTTTCCAAACAAAAGATATTTGAAGTATACTAGTTCAAACTTATAGAGAATTTTCTTGATCCAGATCTGAATGCTGAATATTTTGTCACTTTTTTCCCTGGGAATGTGACCACCTTGCTCACAGATCAGTGAAACAGTGGCATAAATGGGTGAATAGGTGATTTCTATGTTGCCTTAACTATATATTTATTGTGTAAATCTGTGACATGTGGATTTAAATATATTGCAAGCAGAGTGAAGATGTGAGTGTCACTGAAAGCAATGGCAGCTGCTGTGTTGTCAGGGAGAAGTGTGGGCATGAACTGGAATATTAAGCAAGCCTCTTCCAGTCCAAAATGTGTGAATTTTATACCCAGACTTCAAAGTTCACAAATATGAAAGCATTTTGCTAGATTTCTATAATTAAGAGAAGCAATAAGAGCAGAGTGACAACGTAAAGCTCTCTGGCAGACAATAATAACTTACCCACACAGGAGGTTCCATCATTAGGAACAAAAATTTGTTGACCATTGCTGGGTTTGAAACCAGACATACATGTGCAGTAATAACTTCCCTCTGTATTTGTGCAATTGGCATGCTCTCCACAAGGCTGAGTAGCATTTTCACACTCATTATCATCTGCAAGACAAATTATGGAAAAATATATTTACATTTGATGATAGAAGAAAGCAGTATTCTATAAGCTTAATTTGATATTTCACTTGCATAAGTCTTGAATGCTGAGCTGGCAGTCTTGGTATTTGACTATATAGTTTTCCCATTGCCAAGGGTGTAATCAGGTGTTCAGCAGCACTCATCTGCCATCATCCTGTGTGAATCAACAGGTGAGACAGTCAGTGGGATACTGAAATGAATGGTTTAATTGGATATACACTTGGAATAAAGGATTGAGACAAGTGTGTGTTCTGCCATGGTGGTAACTGATAACATTTTTTTCCTGTCCAAAAATCTACAGGTAGAAGCTCAGTCTGAGGATGTGTCTGGGAATTCTGAATTATAAAAAACAGAGGTCAAAAGGATATAAAGAAATCACCCCCTTCATTCTCTGACATCAAAGCAGAACCACAATAGCTAAATGCACATCTTTTTATGGCCTGTTTTAAAAGACCTTCTGTGGTATTTCTCAGCATTAGTGGAACACAGACTTACAAATTCATCCTACTGACTGGCCTGAGTCTTCAAGTATATTGTTAGTTATCCCAAAGGTCTCAACAAAGTGATGAGCAAGATTCATGTCTTGAGCCTTACCTCTTAGCAATTGCTCTGCAAGTCATAATTTTCTACCTGAAAATTCACGTGAACAATTTTACAGGGCTAATCCCAGGCCTCCAATGACACAGTGATAAGGAGTGATATACACAAGTTTGAGACTGTCATCTCTGCAGAGCCTCAGCAGGTACTGTCATAAGCAGCAGGAGGATCCAGCAATCTTAATCAAAGGTCAAACAAAATCATAAACTCATGGTTTGAACTGCATAGTCAATCTCCTTCAATGACTCAATAAAACAATTTCCTCTCCAAAATCTTCCAAGTTTTCTGTTGTCTATTGAATAATTTTCAGACCAGACTTGAAAAAAAATTCAAAAGCTTTCTTATTCAGGCACACTACTTATAAAACGGAGAGAAACACTCATAATACTGATAAATCCATCTTTCCAGCAGCCCATTTTCTTGAAGTACCCCAAAACTATGAAACAAAAAATCAATCAAAGTCTCCCAAAGAAGGTGGCACTCTTGAGTGGAATTCTCTATTTTCTACATCATGAGAAAGGAAAAGAGTTAAAGACTTGTTGAAATGTACTGTGATTTTGTTCCTGTTCTCCAGCAAAAGGTACTCCTAACATGATGAATGACAGGAAAGAATTCTAACAGGGAGAGAAATAACAATTTATTGCAGAAGAGAAATGATTTAGGAGCATGACAAGGAGAAGAAATATGATTTCAGAAAAGACACCCAAGGATGAGCTTGAGAAAGGTGCTCCTGCTTCCTGATAGCCAGTGTTCTCATAAGCTGTTTACAGAGATAGGATGCAGATAAGGAAAGTGTCACGCAAGCTGGGCCAGTGACAAGATTAGAGTACAGCAAGAGCCACAAAGCCTTGCAGGAATACATTTCTGGAATAAAACTTAGTCACAACCCCCAGCACAACTCAAAGAGGACATTTTTTGAGATTTGAAGTCTGACATGATTTTGACTCTGACTCAGTTGACTCAGACATGCAAATATCAATTCAGAGCTGGAGTATTCCTCAGGGGAATTTGGGTCAACAGTATCAAATGGATTATGCTCATTAAAACTAAAATGTAATGTAATTTAATGAGGAATCCAAGTATAAAAGCACTGTGCCAACACACATCAACAATATTTATTCTACAGCCTTGGTATTCATGAGAATGCAGCAGAGGATGTGTATCATTTGGATCTTAAAGAATGCCAAAATAAAACCTAATTAGCATAAGTGGAATTATGATATGGAGGAAAAAGTGTGATGTTGATCCCAGTTAAAAAAAAACAAAAACCAAACCATGAGAATATGAAATAATCTGGTTTGTCATGTAGCATTGGAGAGACCAGGCCCCAGAAAACTTCACAAACCTTAATTACAGGGTCCATTTCTGATGTGTGTCTCACTCCTTTGCAACTCAAATTTGCCTAGCATTTAGTGACAACAAAAAAAGAGTGGACTACCCCATTATAGTTAGCTGTAAAATTAATTTGGTCTTGGGAAAATATTACAGATTCTAGAAAAGAGTATGTGTTGACTTTGGAAAGCTCGTGGGACTGTAGTCTTGGAAGATGAGAAGTAGAAGGTCACTGATGGCAGCAGGACTTGATTTAAAGTGGAAGAATAACAGAGCTGAGGAGTCTAAAGGCTACATGCAAGAACATTCATTTTGGATTTTTTTTCTAGGAGTTCAACTATAGTCCTTGATATCCAGCAATATTGCCTTTTTTAGGCAGTCCAAAGGATTTATAAGCATTATTAAAATGACTCATACAGTGGTTATCAACAAATTCTCTAGAATTATGCCTAAATAATTTCACTGGGTTATTGGTGTTTTTCCTCAATATTTATGATGCCTGCAAGGGGTTTAATGGTGACTGTATGGCCTTGGAAAGCTTTCTTTTTGAGAGATCTTTCAGATCATTACAGAAACATTTTGAACATTGAAGAACAGCAGTAACTTACATTGCAAACACAAAAATGAATATCTTTAAAGAGTTAAATTCACATGGAGCTTTCATTTCACTATTCCCATGGTCTAAAGTAATACTGAGCAGACTGTGCAAGGGGATAATTTACTGGACCACATCCTGCTTGCATTGAAATTAATGACACAAAAGTTTCTGATGTAAGCAGGCTATGGAAAACTACTAGGTTAATGAGGAAGGCAAGAGAAGAAGTTGGAAAAAACCAGAAATTATTTTCATAGACAGTCTATCTAAACATTCCTTTTTACACAAAATAGTCTACAAGATTAAAAATGATGGCAAAAATATTATTGAGTTCTCTGTGTAAACAACCTGATTTTTTTAATCAGACAGCACTCCAATGAGGAGCTCAGAGGCTTAAAGTAATATTCCAAATTTTACATGATTTATAATGTTGTTGGATTTGTGATTTAAAGGATGTCAGGAAAAAACAGTGGGGTTTATAGATGAAAAAAAGTTTTTCTAACAAATATTTTCTGCCTATGCAGAAAGGATACTTTAAGTGACAGCACTCATATAGTCCACCTGCTTTGTTGCTACCTAATTTAATTACAGCATATGCAATGCTACACAGCTACTCATTGAACACTGCAGGCAGTATTTTGGGAATACACATTGCTTTAAAGATTTTTTGTCTCCAGTAAATTATGAAAAATTTGGAGACTTTAGAGGCATGACTAGCCAAATGACAAGGTTAATTATCATGGCTAAATGGTAATGTTATATTCAAGTCTCTTTGACACACAAGGCATTTCCTGAATAGCTGCACTGTCTTGAGAAATGACCGTGGAGGTGTGGAGCTGATTGTTGGGATTCCAGGCTTGGCTGGTTTTTTTGGGTTGCTTTCCATTTTTGGTTAGTTATTTTTTTACATGGCAGTTCTATGACTTGGATTGCTCTAAAATCTCATTGCCAATCAAAATGTAAGGAAGGTTATAAATAATTTCCAAGGGAATTTGTGTTGAGTAACTCAAAGATATGTGGGAGATATAGGAATGTGTACCTGAATACTGGTAGGATGTTTACATGGTAGAGTTGTATAATAAATCCATTTTCGATTTTTACCCTAAAATTACAGCTAACATGTATTTTACTGTACATAAATGTCATTATGGGTAGATAGAATCAACTACTGTTATATTAATCAATGTAATGTAATCATACCTCTACTAGTCTCTTGAGAATGTATTATAGATTTTTAAAAGAAAAAAGAAAGAAAAAAATATGAAAAACTGATATACCCCTCTAGAGCTCCATTTTGATTTGAGCTAGTAATTCTGTTTTCAAACACTTGTGCTCATTAATGTGAGTACATTTTTGTATAGAGAGCATTAAATTCTTTTGGAAACTTTAAAACATACCAATACAGAAAGGAAGAATAATTTGTGGATTTTAGGGTCTTGATGCACTTGGAAGCTAGAGGAATCTGATAACATTTTAGGAGGAGAAAAATGAATCTGGAACATTTCCTTTGTTGTATTCCATGTCCCTTTTAAAGTGCCAGATTTACCATGTCATATATGGTGAATATATGGTATTTTAATAATGCGTGGTTATGAAATTATAACCTACAATTGGAAAACAGCTACAAAAGTACATAATTTGCTTTTTTTTTTTGTTTTGACAAGCATTGGAAAATTCTTTGAGTTATCAATTTTGGACAGAAGATTTTTGTAATACCGCTTGCGTATTTACATGAAAAATATCATGAGGAAAAATCTTTTGGTAGTGGATTTATCAAACAGATAAATGAAAAATCTATGAAAGATTTTCATTGCACTGGGCACAACTCTGTGATAGACTTTTTGATCATATGATGACATATTATATGAAGAGTTAGTTTTGGGGTGAAACTTGTTATATTGATTCACAATCCCACAGAAGTTTTTCTTGTTTTGCTTTTTATAAATTTTGAAATAAATTGCTCCTCCCTTCAAGTAACAAACAAATAAGGTGGAAATCCAAAGTTAAACAAAACGATTCGTGCATTTTCACTCCTCCCCAATCCATGCAAAATGAGATTTTTGTAGAAATGAAGAGAATATTAAAGACTCCTGACCAGAGCATGAATTTGTTAACCTGAGTTTTCCCAGAGCCTCACTGGAACGAGCATAGGCCCAATGCTGTGATTTTCAGAAGTTTAGTGAAGCCTGATGTGCTTAAGGACTACAAGCAGCTCTTACACTACCACATATGCACCTTCTGTTTAGTGTGTTCCCCGCATGACACAAAGTTAATGCAATGAAAACATCAACAATTAATTTTCCCATAATCCACGCAAACCTATCTGTGGAAAGCAAGGTTGCAGGCCTCTGGGGCATACCCATCTATCAAGATGGGCCCAGTATCTCTGGGACACAGCAGTCTGAGGGGTGGACAGCAGTGGGGAGGAAGGAAATGCAGCCAGGCTGGCTGGGGAATACATTGATTCATTGCATCCGCTGTTTTCTGACAGTAGCCTCTGCTGCCAGAGCTGCTATGGAGCCCCTGGGGGAAACGAAAACTACCCTTCCCTAGTGCAACCCTCATGGGAGAACAGGGCTTGAAGTGCCTCACTTAACCCCTCAAAAGCAAGGAAATGAAAGGCTTCCTGTAAAACAAATTCCAGTGCTACTACCCCGCTGTGCTTAGCTTGTCTGGAGGCCTCAGAACAGTGGGTGATTTTACATACATTACTTCTGTGCTGCAGGACTGCATCTACTGCCATCAAAGCCTGAGTTAAGAACAGCAACGCCATTAACAACCTTGCCTTTCCTTTCTTGTGATTTGTTTCCATTAATGGCAATTTAACACAATTTGTTTATGATTCTCCGAAGATTCAGCATTCAAGCTTGGTCTAAATCAGCATGAAAGAGCAGATGCTTAGAAAAACCACTTGAGACTGTAGAAACTGGGCTGGAAATCTCATTTAAATATGAATTGCTTTTATAATGGGCCTGATTCATCTTTGTCCTACACCTGGGCAGGGAACCATGCAGTTGCTGCATAGGAAATCTTACTGCTGCAAGCTCTGCCTTGTTAAGATTTCACATTTCCCTACCACCTTCCAGAGCTTTTCACAATGCCTTCTTGGGGTGTTTTTGTAGCTTGGCAGGAGTTTTTAACTGGTTTTAACTTGGTGGCTCTGCAACTGGTTGGTCTTCTATAAGGTCTTAGTGTGGCAAACAAATATTTTCTCTCACAACTTCACAGCCTATGTGTATATAAAAGGAATGAGTTCAGATCAGCAGTTCTTTCACATCTAGATGAACACAATAGAAAATTCCCTTAGTTCCAGCTTAAGGAACAGGACAGAACAGTCTAAAAGAAGGAGGAAAGGAAAGTTTCCTACGTATTAAAGTCACACTTAGGTTGAGTTTCAGAGAATGGACAAGGTTTGGAGGAGTTAATATATTATCCAAACTCTTTCCCTCAATCATCTCTTGCTGATATTTCCAGACATTATAAATTAAACATGAATAGCATTTATTATCAGGTAAGTGCCAGTGATGAAATTGTCATTTTGTTTAGCCACACAAAACTTCCTGCCTTTTCAACGCTTGTGAAATATCTGAAAAAGGAAATCTATAATTTGTGATCACTCATATGTGAGGAATGGGGTATATATCATTAAAGGTACTAGTCCTTGACTGGAAACAAACCATTTACCCAGAGAGGCATCTGCAAGAATTTGAGAACAAAAAGGAGTAAGGTGCTTAAATTAGTGAAACAGAAGTAAAAGGGTGATTAAATAATTGAAGGAGGGAATAAATATTGAGTGGTCCTGTCACAGTTTTTCCCCATCACTTCCTCCCCTGCACCTCTGGAGAGCAGAGGCCCACATGGAGTGTATCAACACCCTCCCATCACTCTCCCAGAAGAGACCTCATTGCTGTAGGTCTCTCTGGCTGAATCTCTGGTTCAGCCAGAGATTCAGCCAGAACACCTCAGAGCTGCAAGCTCAGAGCACCAGTTAGGGTGTCCAAACCGCAAACTAGTTATTTGTTGTCTGACTGACACCCCTTGCCTGACTGGGTGGTGAGGGTCAGACCTGGGAGGGCTATGAAGATTTTCTACTGCAGGCAAAGCTTGGAGCTGGTCAGGCATCCCCTGTCTGAGGGGAGCAGGGTCCCAGGAGCCTGTCAGGGCTGTGGGTGTTGAGCACAGCCCAAGTGGCAGCTCAGGCACAAGGGACAAGGAGCTGCCACTCGCTCCTCAGGGTGTCAGACCACAGCCTTCTTGTGCCTGGAGCACTCCAGGACCCCCTTCTGTCTTTCTCCCATGGCATTGATTTACCAGCTGAGAAGCTGGTCTGATGAGCTGTTAAAATGCAATGCTAAAGAAGGAGAGACATTGTGGCAGAGTAATGTCACAGACAGTACAATGGGGAAAAAGTCCCAGAACAGGTTGAAGATGGTCTGCTGGAGTTCCAAGGCTGGTTTTTGAGGTGGGAAGTTGTGACTAGATGAATTATTTGGAAAACTGGTTAATAGATTCTGAATAGGAGTGGATAAAAAATAATCCCAATTTCAGTTCCTGTCACATGCAGATCCTGGTTGGTTATATTGTGAACTTAACACAATGCTCCCATCTGACAGGATATGAATAAGTGAGATGTCACTCAAATCTAAACATTTTGGTCCCACACAAGAGATTAGACAGAAGGAAAGCAGCTTAGGAAACAGTTTGATTAAGGGGGAATAAAAACTTCCAGGCAACACTGTCCTAAATTTCAAAACAAAAAAGTATATTTACTCAGAAAACACAGCCAGGAAATGCATCAGCACTTTACAGCTTGTATATGAAATACAGAGTGGGGCCATCCTGGTGTGGGTGAGCAAGATGTGAAGAAGGTGTAACTGAGAGAAAACACAGCTTGACTGAGGCAGTGGAACATTGAGCCTTATCTGATGAACTTTATCAGTCTTGCTACAAACATGCAGCAAAGGCTATGAGAAGAAATAGTGCTGTTCTATGTCAGGATATGGGCTTATCATTCTTCAGTCACTCAGGAGTACATCCTGGGGTCTGGAATGTCCCATGGTAACAGCAGCACTGTGTCCCCACTGTGCCAGGCAGCTGGGGCTGGAAGAACACAAAAGCCCCTGTGCTCTGGGAGCCTCTGCAAAGAACTGAGGGCAGCATCAAATATTTAATGTCAGTGACACTGTGAGGGGTGTGAGCTCATTGCACAGGTGATGGACACAAATGAGCAAATACATGGGGCTCTGCAATGATTCATAAAATAACTGCTCAGTCATAGAGATTGTTGGTATAGGTAGTTTTAATTGGAGTTGATGGGATCAATTTGTTTGGGGTGGTTCATATTATACATTTGGGAGCCAGAAGTTAAGACCAGGCTGCTGAGTTCCTCCCTGGAGTGGGCAGACAGGTGTGCTTGAACTAAAGGACAAGCTCAGGTTCACATCTAATTCTGAAGCATGCTTTCCCCTAGCTGACTTGCTCCATTGCTCCTTGTGGCAGGCTCAGAAATACCAGGACTGTTTCTGCATTTCTTTCCAAGTGAATATGCTCAGGTTTGATTTATGTGTGTGAAAAGCTTGTTTCCATAAAAGAGCCTGACCTCAAAATCATAAATGCCTAAGGAGCTACTTCCATTAACCTACACCATTGCTATTACAGGAGAAAAGGGGCAAAACCTGCCAAGAGAAGAAGTCAAGAATCAAGATCACATCACTCTTCCTTTCCTCACCCACACTGATATAATTACAGAACCCAACCTCAACATCCTGGCAGACACCCTGTGTCAAGCTTGCTACTTCAGGATTAGACAGAATGTAATTGAGACACATCATTAGTTTCTTGGTTCTCCTCCTTCAAAAACAAGGAATTAACACAAAGTGAAGTGCAGCTGAATGGGGATATGCTGGATTTGAACTGCTAGCACTGTGCAGGTATCAGTGTTTTTCTGAATGCTACCAGCAGAAGTGTTTTAGAAACTTCACTGTTATTAAATTACATAATTTCCCATCTAGCTTTCAGTTTTGTTACTAACTTGCTTGTTTTCACTGAAAAACATCCTTTAACTGAAAAGTAAAACAGGACACGCACAATCAGAATATTTTTGCTTAAAGGAAAGTAAGCAGCACAACAGTCCCCTACTGAAAAGGATTTGCCAGTAGATAACCATGCCCCCTCCTGCAGAACTCAATGGGAGCTCAAGAAGAAGTTCTGTTTCAGCACCACAAATATAACTGCATTAAAAAAAAAACATAAAGCCAACAAAGAAACCCAGAAGTCCAACCAAACCCAAACCAAACTATACCAGACAATACTGGCATTCTAATTTCTCACAGATTTCCCATTGCATTTTCCATAATGCTGGTATAGAATCAGTACCATCCATGAAATTAGATATATCAGAATGTGAGAGTGAAGTCTTGATTACATAAACTCTATCTTCAGAGTATTTACTTATTCTTTGTACACATATCTGTCCAATACTCCAATAGCCACTGTAAAATAGTATTAAGGAAAATAAGACTCAAAGTTGTTCAATCACCAATGCACCTGGTTCTTGTTATTTCCAGCATTAATTTCTCAAAACCCTGCTCACAGAACTTTCTGAAACACAAACTCAGTATGACAGAATTTTTTGCATGTTACATCAGAACCATAAACACTCTTGTAGAAGACATAATTCTCCAGTAACTGCAAAGAGGTTGCACCATGCACCAAATTATCATGCACCAAATCTTGTGATCTATCTGATCTGCATGCAACAGAAGCATTGTCTTTAGATTAAATGCATCTAAAGACAGTATAACCACATCAGGATGACTCTGTTCACATCTAAGTCCTAAAACCTACTAGATGGCTGTCTCCTACAGACAGTTCCAGAGGGTATCACTCAGAGGCAGTGATCTCTCTGGCTTCCTCAACAATGACCCATCAAACAGCAAGTGAAAGCTAGAGGTCAGGATGCACATGAATTCCTACATCTAACATGTCCAGACTGCCTTCCTGGTCCATGGGAGATAAACTGAATCTGTTTAAATTTCCCATTTTACCAGCATTTTTGGAAGAGAAAAGAGGAACTGAATTTTAGGAGGTTTTTGCTAACTCCTAAATTTAGAACCATGGCATTAAGACTTTCTTTGGGCAACAAGGACAGCTAGACATTTATAAAGGACAACTGTCCTCCTCAGTGTCCAGCTTTTGAATCTGCTGCTTAAAAATGGGTAGTACATTATGAAGCCCAGGTATCATTGTGCTACATTTTTTTCCAAAGGACAAATTTATTGCATATAATTTCCTGTAACATATCTGAAACAGTATTAAGAACATTTCTTGATTTTGAGATGTGTACTGTGTTCCATTTAGGATTTAAAAGGCAGAATACAATAAATGATGTGGTAAAATTTCATTGAGAGAAGTAGTAACTCAAGTAACATGGAAGGTCATAAAACAGTGACTACAGAAGCTATTTTTTTTCCTATTGTGGAAGAGCTCTCATTGATTTCTGAAACCACAGGCTAATTATGCTCTGAGTGGCTGAAGTACCTTAAGGAGTCTGGTCTGGGCATCAGAGACACAGAGATCACTATTTACTTTTGTCAAACCCAACTTACAGTACTAAAGAGAGGAGTATTTTGACAAAATTTGATTGCTGCTCTTCAGGAGGTTAGATGAGGTGACCTAATCCTGCTCTATGAAACACTTGGACCTATATTGTCTAAGCTTGTATTAGGGTTAGGTCATTATAAGAAGATATTACAATAAAGAATAATGGATTTATTTTATTTTTAAAGTCAAAAATTACATGTGAAATATTCATCTTCTGCAGTGGCCCACATAGCTTTCATGTGGCTTGATGACTGTGCTTTTTATATTATCCTATTTGTGAGTTATCCCATTTAAATGTTCTGGAATTCAATAGCTTCACTTTTGGATAATAGACTAAATGACAAAAGGAAATAATTTCAATCTATAACTGAGAAAGGCCATTAATTGCTGGAATACATCCAGTCTCCAAACCTGAAGATATCAAATATGGTCTGGCAAGGAGGAGACAATTAGGCTGAGGAATTCTACCCAGAGGGAAAACATGCCAGCATTATTTCAGCTGGACTAATGACTACAACAATAACCACTGAAGTATTATTTCCAGCTACTGCCAATGCTGCAAGTATTTAACTCCTCAGTCAAAACATCTTAACTACTGTGATGTGACAGTGATATTCTCACAGACTGACCCCAGTGGATGATTTCAGAAAAAAAATCACTATAAAATCATACAGGTTTTGATGTTGTGTACTCTCCACAGCCTCCCCCTTTTTTTTTTCTTCTGGTGTGAATTAAAGCTAAATGTAATGCTAGAAGTGGAACAGGAGGCTATAAAACTTAGGAGGAGTAAGGTCTGTGGCACTGCCTGGCTCAGTTAAAAGGTTGGATGATTATAATCATTTTCCCATATGATAGCCAAATATCATCTTAGTGGAATTTGCTACTTTGAGAAGCATCTAGCTCTCCTCCTTTCTGTAGCAACCTCTTCCAAAAACCAGAGTGGTCTTAAGGCCAAATTTCCTCTTTCATCTCTCCCTCCTGAAACATACAGCTTTGAAGTGATGGAACTCATGGTCTCCTCATGCCAAATAGTCTGGATAGCTCTTTCTGGACCTTTTTTCTAAGGCATAAAATCTGGAAAATTTTAGCTTCATGTCAAACAGCAGAATGAGTTAAACAGCCTCCCCCTTTTAATGAATTTTGAGTGTGAGGGGTGTACATGGCATCCTAAATCAATCTACAGTGACTTTTCCCTTGCTGACTACACTAACAGCTCTACTCTTCATTAGTTAATATATCCTAGGTTGAAATATTCTGTTTATTCATAATCACTGTTGTCTACATAAATTTGTAATTTTCTAGTGAAGTTTTTTATTCTCAGAAACAGGGGCTAAGGACTTTATTATCCCAAAAATACAAAGCACTTAGTAGGCAAAAATACAAAATTCCATTAAAAACATATCTAGAGTTTGGACAGCAGTAGTACTTATACCATGGAATAAAGTTGGAATATGGCACGAGTCAAAGAGACAAAAACACATTTAAGTTTGTCTACCATGCTGCAACCTGCCACATAAAGTGTTATTATGTGCATTTTATGCCTGGGAGTACTGACAGGCAGGAGGTTGTGGATATGTTGTGAAAATGCTGTGCATCTTTTGGCAGTGGGAGGCAGGCTCTGTGCCACACAGGGGGGCTGCAGGAGCTCAGAGGTGTGTCCTGTCACAGGCAGTGGTGCTGCAGTGGTGCTGCTCTCTGGCCAGGTTAATTTGCCCTTTAAATCCAGCCTCTATTAGCCTGGCCATGGCAGCACAGCCACAGCTCTGCTCATGTTGCCTGACCTGGTTTTATCCAGCTCAGCTCAGCAGACCCTTGGAGGAAAAAGTCCCATTTGCACAGCACAGAGAAAACACTGCTGCCACTGGTTAAAGGGAGGGGCATAATTTCCATACTAAGATGGCAGAAAAGGAGGATTGTCATAAGGTACTGAATAAATGCACGTAAAAGACAGCAGATTTCCACAGACTGCCATGCTGAGGTTCCATCTGAGAGGGGGGCACTGCAGAAACTTTCACCAGTGTTGTTCTCTGAGTATTACTCAGCTTCAAAGTTCTCAGTTGGAAAGGCTAAAAACTTGCTTCCCAAGAAAATCACTCAAAAATATAAAAAAAAAACCCCTTCCCTTCACATATTGAAATAAACCCCTCAAAGTGCTTAAACCTATGTTCAAGCAAAAATAATCAAGATAAATATTATGATTACTGAATCAACTGAACTCATAGAAGCATTGGGTAGATTTCTGCAGCATGTTCAGTATCCCTGAAAATTGGGCCATCTAATTGGGAATGTGGTGAAGTACTGCAAGCTGCAGTAAAGATGGTTACTTTGTTTTCAATCTAGGAAAACTATTATATCATGTCTCAAATGCTTTATTCATCAAAAGAAGTCATTGCCTTTTGTCCTCTGCATCTGCCTGTGAATGCATCAGTACAGGCAGTTCTATAGGATAGCCTCAATTTTGCTCCAAAAGTCCTAACATAATCAACATACTGAAAATCTGAGTTTCAGTTTGTTGTGAAATGTTCTCTGTGCTTGAAATCGTTGCAAATTTTACATTATTCTAAGCATTAAACATTTCACTTAGAGTAGGTTTTACACCTCAAATCTAAACTCAGACTATGGACACAAAAAGTAGTGTTTAAAAAGACATTTATTTTCAAATGGTCAAGCTGTTATATAAGAAAATAATATATTAGAGCTCAAATTCTTACACCAGCTGCCTTGGCTCCAGAGCAGGCACTGTAAAGTTAACCTCCAGGACCTCCTCCAGAGACTCACTGAAAGATCTGGGATACAGAACAGCTGGAGCCAGGGAAAAGGGCATGTTGGGGATGGGACAGCATGCCATGCTTTGAGAAGGCTGATATTTTACAGGGGGCTGACTATTGTTCAGAGGAGTGTTTAACCAGTCCTAAAATCTACATAGGGATTTGAGTAGAGAAAGGACATGCCTTTCCTCTTAGCTGGTGACATCCATGTTACAGCTGCTAGAGACAACTGGCTGAGTCACCCTGTGACTTAAGGCTCAGGCAAGAAGGAAAAACTCTTTTCTAAGCTGGCTCCACTTTTAGGCCATTAAACTGCAAGATAATGATGGGGTTTTTGAGGAGCAACAAATTCTTTAGAACTTCATTTGGTGCCTGTTCTAGCCAAAGGCTGCTGTGTTGTGATATTTTATGTTTAAATGTACCCTACTCTGACAAGCCACCAAAGTCTTTAAAGTCTTCTCATCTTTATTGCAGACAGTACTTTGATCTCAATGCCAGAAAAGGTCAATACAAGAACTTCAGAATTCGACTTGTTTACATCCAACATAAAATACAAATAAATGAATGTGGCAAGGACATCTCAGGCAGATTAAATAAGGCCACATTTTCCTAGTTCCACTCAAAATGTTTTTGTTTTTGCCAACCATTGTGCAAGCAATATCATCATCAAATCCAATGAAATTCACTCATTGAGGCACTTTCTCCCTCAAAATGTTTCATCAATCATAGCCCAGAAGGGCTCTGTCATAGGATAATTGCAACTTGGCGTACCAACAAAGAGCATCCCAACATCCTCAGCTTCCTTATCTATACAATAGGCAGGGATGACAGCCATTTTATTAGCTGAGATATTGTTACCCCCATCAGATAAAATAGCATGTTTTGTTGCTTTGATGTTTTCTGTCAGCAGAGCAGAGCTGCTGTTTCCAACTGCATGTTTAGAGAATGGCTGTGGTAGCAGCTTATGTTCCCTCACAACACCCCTGCCCACAAACATCTCAGGGATGTGCTAATTGCACTTTATCAGAAAGGAATGGGAAGACCAAACAGAGCTTCTGCCACAGTAATTTCTAGCCAAGACAGAATTGTGGGGCAATTTCTTGTCTAAATACTTTTCTTTGAGGAAGAAAAAAAAATCAGAGTGAATTCCCTCTGAAAGCAGCCAGCTGAGAAACTACACAAAAATTATTTTAGCCATTCCTGTTTCACTGTCTCCACATACGGTACTGTTAATCCACAGAATATTTAGTGAATTAAAATAACATTTAGGGTAACTACTTACCTTTAACAATTTTCCACAATAACAAAAATTATAGCACTCAGAAATATGTATCTTGCTTCCACATGCTTGGTTAGATCGTGCAGACTTTGAAGGCTAACAAAAAATCTGTCATGCAGAGCAATATGCAAACCCATTTAATTTTCTATTTAAATTCTTCCTGGGAGAGTGGACTTTTCTTGAATTTCAAAATAGCAAGCCTGTTAACCAAACTCTGAAGGTGGAAAAGTCTGCTTGTCGACACCAGGCTTATCTCACTGCACCATCACTTGGGCAATAGCTATCTGAAGTGCTGTAGACATAATTTAATAATTCAACATTTGCCTACTGCTACTGAAGACTTCCCATCTATACTAAGCACAGGGAAGTGCTCTGGACTGTCCAGTGGACTGCATGACAAATACTGCCCACATCTTTTATACCAGCAGGGCTATAGCACACCACTTTGTGATGAGGGGTGTTGTTGGAATGCTAACAGGAACAGCACAATTAAAAGTCATTAACACTCAGGAAATCTCATCTTTGGTAGCTACTCAGCAAGGGGTTGCCCCCCACTCCCTCCACCATAGCAAAGTAAGCAAGTGTAAACTGTTCTGATAAATACCATCATCTCAGCTGACCTTCACAGCTGCACACATGCCCTGTGCTTCTAGAGAGTCAAGCATTTCCATTGATGCTCTATCCAACAGCCCTGACATAATGACACCTCTCTCTGCCACATCTCCACCTCCCCAGCCCTGAGCTCCTAAGTAATTCCCAAATGCAAAAGATGTGTTACTTCCTTTACACAGAAGTCTCCTTTCCTGATTTTCCACCTCCACACATGCTCCTGAAGCTACCTCCACAACCAAAGGTTGTGAGCTGGATGCACCCTTGATTATATGACCTTGAGAGACGCACAGATTTCATTTTCTTTTATTGACTGTCCTATAGACTGTGGGTGGAAGCCTGTGGAATCACTTAGCCTGCCTTTGTCTCAGTTCCCCATCTACCAAATCCTTTCATTTACCTTGTCTGTTTTGATTTAAACAAAATGAGCTCAAACCCTTAAAGGTCACATTTGCTTTGATAGCAATATGAACTCATTTGGTACCTTGATCTTGTTTGGGTAAGCTTAAACCACATAATGAGTCTTAAGAAATGAAACAAACTGAAACTTCCTTTCCAACACTGCTCTCCAGAATGTTTTTACTTCGAGCGAAGGACGGTGCAAGATTAAGTTGCACAGTCAGAAAGGTACCTTATTACCCCATTAAAAAGCAGAGCTAAAAAGGAAATTCTGTCATGGATTTGAGTGGTTGGGAGGTTTAACCCTGAACACCCTTTTGGTATTACATAGAAGTTACACGTTGCTCTTGCTTGTCTCTAAGCCCTGTACTGTTGTTTCCCTTGTTGAGCACTGGAGATGATCTGGAGAGCACAGAGGCAAGGTCCTCCAGCCCAGTCAACAGATGCCCTCCTTGCAGCAACCTTCCCAAGCAGACTAAACCCTGCTCTAAAGAAAAGTTCCTTCTCCTAGGAAAAATGTTCTAACATAGAATCGAAGGTTAAAATTGCAAAAAGGCAAAAAACAAAGGCAAAACCCAGGGTTGTGATAGTCTATTTTGAGCAGAATTGCTTGTTATTTTTATGCATCAATGGGCACCTAAAGGCTAAAGTGCTCAGTCTTTGGAAATGCCCCCAGTATATGAAATGAATACTTTTACAACTTTCAGTATTTTTTTCTGCTTAAAGCTTTAGCTCCTGAAATCACATTAACAACTCCAATACTGAAAACTTAAACAAAAACCCCCAAACCCTAAGTATCAGCATCTCCTAGCAACAGAAATTTTAATCTATTTTAAATGAAAGAAAGTAAAATATTTTTATGGTTCTACTTTCCTGGTTTGCAAGATAATGCATACATGAGGTCTGATTCACAGATACATAACTTGGCAAAAAGGTTCTACAAATCCAGTGATCCTACTATTTATCTTATGAAATTCTTTGGTTTTTCAACTTTTCCAACACACCCTGGGCACAATACCTATCAAATCTCTTGAAAATTTATAAAACATTGAGTTAAATAATTGTGCCTCCTTGTTTTCTTGATGCATTTCTGAAAACCTTTTCACAAGAATGTGACAGATGATAAACTAACAATAAAAAGGACAGAGACCAGTAAATAATCAAGGCAAAGCCAATGGCAGGGAATCACTCATTTCATTACCTGTACATATTTCTTCAAATAGCAGCTTCTGACACACTTCAGTCTTGCAGCTCTGACTAACACCTGCTGACAGACTTAGCTCATATCTGTCTACAGCTTCACAGAGAAAATAACCATGCAAGGATCCCACCTTGCTTTCTGCATTTAAAAACATGGAAGCACTTACCCTTCCTTCTTTTTTTCTTCCTTCTGCTGCTGCTGCTCTCTGCTACATCTGCCTATACCCTGAAACAGACTGACAGTGGAAATCTCAGTGCTGCTTCCACTTCCTTCCCTTTTAACAGCTAGTTCAGCAGAGAGGTAGTAGATTGACATCTGGAGTATTGGGGCCCAGGAAACTACTCAGCTGCAATTGAAACCTTGTGTGTGTCAGGTGTGATGAGTTCTGAGAAAAAAAGTCAGAAACTTCCACAAATGAACTGCAACTGCCTGAATCACAGCATGGAGATAAAAGGGGCTCTTCAATGAACGGAGTGCTACTTGGCCATTTATCAAGGATTATTCAATTATCTAATAATGAAACCTTTACATAATGAAATATTTTATGAAAGGTGGAGGGAGAGAAAACAACAACAAGGGCTTTGCTGAAGCAGATGTAAAACTGACACATCTGCCTCCCTCGACACCACCAAATTGGTTCTTTCAATATGTTTCATTTGTTCTCTGGCCAATTGCTGATCTCTCGTCAATTTACTTTCAGACTTGGAAGAAAATTAAATGGTTTGATGACATATTGGTATTTTATCTTTGAAATGCAAAATATGTATTTCAATGATCTTAGAAATGTTTCACTTCTTTGAAATGTTTGCAATTGTATGATGTTGGACTTGATCTCCATCTGGAACAAAAGAGTATAACTCCATCTAACTAAATGAATCTAGGCAGTTTACCACAGCTGGTGATCTTGTCCATAGTTTTTTCACTGATTAACAAAGAATATATCATATACTTATTTAGAAATATGCACTGTGAAAGGTGGTGACACTCTAGATGCTTTAGGCATGCTTGAAAATACCAGTACTAGATGATTATCTAAAAATGCGTCCTAATAGCCTTAAATAGTCAAAATGAAATGGCAGAACTGTCATCACAGCAAATCACATAGGGAAAGAAAAAATGATGCCAGCATTAACTGCATCAGCCACCTGCTCTACATAAGTTACTAAAATGATGGAAACAGTATGTTGGCTGTTCCATATATGTGGGCTAAAACCCCCAGCAGGTCCAGTGTTTCATAATACTAGTTGCAATTTACATGCCTATAATTTATACAGCACTTCTCAAAATGCTGGCTGGAAAAAACTGGCTACTGACTGGTGTATTTTAATTCCTTTCTCTGTGACTACTTCCTTCTTTAATCACAACTTGAAAAAAGATTTTTGGCACCAAAAGCACTTTGAAAAACGCCATGTTGTGATTCTTGATATGGCCAGGACTGTCTTGACCCTATCAACAATAAGTGGGGCAGTCTTTATTTTGTAATGATGCCTCAATTGCACTGAAAACTCATTGCCAAAGGGTTGGGGTCCTATAAACACCTGCTGGAGCTTGTGCTATGATCAGCACAGCTGCAGTCACTTCTATTCAAACACAGGAAGAAGAAAAGGAGAAAGACATGGAGGTAATGGCAATGTCCTCTTCATTAGCAGTGTTTTGGCATGAAGGAGTGTAGAGGCAGTCCTAAACAAACCTGCCTTCCCCTCATCCTGAAAAACACACTGAAAATCACCCAGCTGCAGGCAGTGCCTGAGTAGAACTTCATCCCATCCCTCCTACCGAGGCTGCTTCAGGTGGCAAGAGCAGCTCAAGCACCCCGAGCCCAGGAGGGCATCTCTCCAGCTGGGCAGGTAATGCCTCATGTGCCAGTCTTGATTTCAGGTTCCTGCCCTAGGGATACCTAATATATTTTATCCAAGGATTGTTTAAAGTAAAATAATCTGTCATATAAATGAATGGAAAGAGGCTCATTTTAAGAGCTACTGCCACTATGACTGACCAATATAGATGAAAGTGCTCACATTTAGGCTTTCTTAACTCATAGCAGTGGCTTTCTTCTCTTTATGCTAAGTTTACCCATCTGTAAAGCAGACACATTACAGTTTACCTAACTCAGAGAAATGAGATAATACAACTTTGGCAAAAGAAAGGCTCCATCACATTGCTTTACTAGACATAAAATGGTAATATGAATATATGATTTTAAATCAACATTAAGATAGTGTAGACTCTGGGACATTTCTGATATTGCTTTGGCTGGGTAATGTAATTTATTTTCAAACAGGTTTCTAGAAGTGCTTGATATTCCACAAAGTCAGCCTGTGTTACAAGATGTACATAGCTAATCTGCTGAGAAAAGAAATCATAAACAACACTTTATTTTGTATTATTTTATTCATGAGAGCATTTTTCCAATTGGTGCAATCTTGAAGTATGGATTGGATCTTGGGATCACATAGCCATGCCAACACACCCCTAAGTTAGCCTGCTTTAAACAATCTTAATTTCCAGAGGAGGAAGGTGGTGGAAAATATTTAAGGCTGGCATATCTGGTTTAAAACACACTTATATTTTCTTGTCTTTCTTCTTTTGTTTTTGCATATTTTCATAAGGGAAAAAAAATCTCATTACACTATTACCCATACTTTCCTATGTGAGTGTTCTGAGCAGGGTATTAACTATATTAGCAGTTAGTTTCCAGGGTGGAAATGACAGCATTTGCCTCTGATTGTCCCAGCACAGGAAGTATGACTCTTGGGAGCTCTCAGAACAGGCACCCACCACTGCCAGAAACAGAGCAAGATTATATTGCTTCTTGCAAGAGGAAGAGCTTCTTGCTCTTCTGCGAGATTGTATTGCTTCTTTTTTTTTCCCAGGAGCTGGACTGAAACTTTTGTAATATGCATAAAGTGCCCACACATAACTTACAAATCAGCCATCACATATTTTCAGTAGTATTGTTTTCACAGGATAATCCTTGGTGATGTCCAAAACTAAATCTGTTATCTCTTTGATGAATGCATTTTAAAGTCCAAGGAAGAACATGGGTAAGTGGCACAAACAAGAGAGTGAAGATTTGCAAGCAGTGACAAGAGTTGACAGGAAGGAAAACTAGTATCTTTGTAAGTGGCTTCTCAGAAGTCATCTCCCCCAAAAATGTAACTCTTCCTATCCACACTTGTGCAATACAAATAAATGAATACAAAAGCTTCATTAGATGCTATTCCTATAAATTATTTCAGATACGTAGATCCCAAGGTTTTGAAGACATTGGCCAGAAGATCCTGCTAGATTGGATGCTGAGAGCTGTCTCCCACAACAGTCCTGGATTCTGAGCCACTGTTAAATGTCTGTCTTGACAGAGATTTATTTCGTATGTGCTTGAAACTGAACCATGTCACATATTTGGCAGGAAATGTAATCCCTTCAGAAAGAGGATTTGATCCTCAGTGTGATCTTGCCATTCTCAGGCAGGAATAGCTCTTGGTAAAGCCAGTGCAAGGTCTGTCCTTGTATTTCTGTTTTGAGTAAGGGGCAAGTCCCAAACATGGGGCTATGAGAGCAAAAGCTCCTGTCCCCACCCATCCACATGACCCTGATGGTATGAGAAGAGATGTCCTACAGATACAAACTGCACAGTGTGCACCTCCCTCCATCTGAATTCATCCAGAGAATTGCTGGATATTTTTGAAATTGTTTCCCAAACCGAGTATCATGCAATGCAAACAGCAGCAGAAGAATTACTATGAAGTAGGGTGAGGCATGGTTTGAAGAGAATCAAACAAAATCACTGAATGAATGACACCTTAGAGATCCTCCCTTAGAGCTGACAGCTCCAGAATTGCCCCAGCAAGCTGATTCCCAGTTTTGAGACCCTTTGGCTTGCCCTTCTCCTTTCTTCTGTTCAGACCATGGTGGCAGCCCTCCCCTGCTATCAGCTCTACCATGCCTCTCTGTCCTTTCCTTCTGACTCTATCTCTGAAGGGTAGCTAGTCCCACCTCTCTGCCATTCCTCGTTTTCTGGTGGCACTTCTCATGTGAGATTCCCATTGCTGAAGTATATGAGTTGGAATTTGCTGAAAAATACTGAAAAAAGGTTTCCTGAAAACCTTAGGTGTGAATCTCAGCAATGGCTGAAAGTGCAACATATCTGGGATGCAGCACAGCATTTGATACAGCGGCTCACAAAATCTTATTAGAAAACTTATCTTATGATGTCTTGGGTAGGAGTGCTGTCATGGGGATTGCAAACTGGCTGCAGGAAGGTAAACAAAGGACAATGGGTCATGACAAACAGCACTGCACTGAGCTGTGAAGGGTATCCAGTGGGTTTCCCCAGGAGCTGGTGTTAAGCCCAGTTTCATTTTACATATTTCTTAATGCTCTGGAAAAAGAGATGAACATTCTGAGAATTAAATTCGTGGATGATACTAAATTACTAGATGCTTTTAATATCAATCAGGACAGAGTTATTCTATAGAGGGAAAGCAGAGAGGATTGGAATGGGAAGAGTGTGTGACCAGGCTCAGCTATACAAATATGTGAGGAAGGGTTTTATGTCCCAGCTGATAATGATGGGAGGCCACTGAAAGTCCAGCCAAAAGCAGCTTACATCTGGTCTGTCAAAGGCAGGAGCAGAGAAATAACAACAAAATCAGTTAGGAGGCAATTATTAATCATAACATTTCTCCCAAAGATGCAGGTATTAATTATCATTTTCTAGTCTCAATAAATTTCTCAATAAATTTTTGCAGTTTTCTAAGATTATGTGTGGTTTCATGCTACAGAGTAGCATGTAGCAATGTAATACAAAGCCATGTGTCTTCATATAACATCTAACTTGTATATAACATTTATTTTCTGAGGAGAAACCAGTGGTAAAAATATTACCATTTTCTTTGTATGACTTCTTTGCATATGCTATCAACATGATGAGAACAGAAGTAGTAAAAATTGACACAGAGACCCTTTTAGGAATTTCACTCTCCACAAGCAAAAAAATCCACCCAAATGGAATCTGTCTAGAGGTGTAAAAGCAAAAATTAATTCTACATGTACCCAATAGGTCCTATATTACAGAATCATAGAATCACCAGAAAATGGTTTGTGTTTGAAGGGACTATAAAGACCCTATAAAATAGTTTTAACCCCTCAGCTATGAACAGGCTTTCACTAGACCAGGCTCCTCATGAAAAATATGATTTTTTTCCAAGCACTATGCTTTGTGTGTTATAGAAACACCCATGAAAATATGCTATCATCCTTATCTATTTTAGTGACAGTATGTGCAGAGTGCTTACCTATATGCTACCACTCCATAACAGAGTGTGTCATGCTCAGCACACAGAGCTGGAGGAAGAAGGTGGAAGGGGGGGATATTCAGAGGGATGGCTTTTGTTTTTCTAGGTTATGGATGATGGAGCCCTGCTGTCCTGGAATGACTGAACACCTGCCTGCTCATGGAGTGTTGAAAGAGAGCCCTCTTTTGCTTTTCTTGTGTGCATGACTCTTGCTGTACTTGTAAAACTATCTTTTTTTTCAACCCACAGGTTTTCTCACTTTTACTTTTCTGATTCTCTCCCCTGCCCCACTGGGGAAGGAAAGCAGTGGGGCTGAGTTGCTGGCTGGAGTTAAACCATGACACACCAGAAACCTTAAAATGTCAGCTAAAACAAAGATATCCATCAAAGATTATACTATTCCTTACTTGCCTTCCTGACTGGTAAACACTGATATGGAAAACTGGAGCAAAATCAACCTTAGAAAGTGTATGTAACACACACAAAAGTCTCTTCAGGCTGCTCTAAGTCACGACAGAGGACGACTTCAACAGAGGAACGAAACCATGCCTGGCTCCAAACACAAATCCCAAATGTTTGAGGAGCTGATAAGAGAGGATTTTAATCCACCTTTTGAAATACCTATCACTGCTAGTGGCTTCTATTTTTTTTATTGTAAGTATTGCCAAAGAGACTACTTAGGGAGCAAAGTTAAAAGTTTTCAGGAGGAGTTTAGTTGTAGTACTATGGAAGTAAATATACATTTTTATTTTATGCAATGCAGTCACTTGCATGATGTAAAACACTAATGTGTGGATGCTCTATTTTTTAAGTGAATGTTAAAAATTCTTAGGACTGGCCAGGACCTGGGCCTGAATCTCATTTGATGAAAACTTGTATAGTGACTTTAAATTCAGAGAATGCCTTTCAAATATGATAAAAAGTGTTTGTGATGGCTTATCTTATAATTTTCTCTCTTTTCTCAACAATTTAACACATCTTTTCAGTGGAATATTTGCAGAGACTCTTCCTTTCTTCAAAGTTTCTACAGAAGTTAAACACAAATTTGCCCAGAAAAGTTATGTTGAGCTAGTTTCTGGCAGCAATCTGGCAGCATCTTTATGTCTGCACAGCATTGTGATTATCTCACAAATTCACAATACTTTAATTCTGCACCCTACTATTTTCCATAGAGGCAATATCTTCAGTGCTAGTCTGAATGCTCTGAATGTTAAGTGTCTGGCTCTGGCTGGATTCCCTACATTTTTTGTCTGTGAACACGTAGCACATGGCTCTTGATTACTACTTTTAAATTGATCTGTGTCTGCTATGAAAATATATTGCTTCATAAAAGTCTTTCAGGGTATCAGCTTCCAAATTAATGATTTTTCTCTCAAGCTCTGACTTTGAGAGCTTACAGTACAGAATCATGCAGTCCAGCTACTTGAATCAAATTGAAATCCATCCATCTGCAATTCAGATCCAAATTCTTTCAGTGCTCTTGGCTCATCTCTAGGTAAAGAGCAGCTGTTGTCCTGTTAAAGTGACTGTAAATAATTCTAACTTCAAGCTTCAACAGGGAAATGCACTGGGGGCCACTTAATCCCCAGGATGTTCCTGGGTTTGGTCCTCAGCTGGTGGAAGCTGCACAGTGGTGCTGCAGTGGTGGTGCTTTACAGGGTCTGGCCCTGTGTCCAGCAGTGCCAGGAGGTGTGGCAGCCCTGCAGGGCAGTGTCCCCTCCAGGGGACACAATGCTGAGCCAGAAACCCTGACTTGGGCTGATTTCACAGGGTGCTTGCACCCATGCGACACAGGCGAGGAGGGGAAAAAAGCTGGGGTTTCTTTTGCTTGCTGTTTTCTCCTTTTTCATCCCAAATAAGCCTGTCACTGTGCTCTTTAGGGGCTACATGAGCTCTGCAACACAAACAGTACAGCACCAGAGAAAGGCTTGTTTACAGCAGAGATTCAGTAAAGTGTTTAAAGGAAGAATTTTCCAGTGAAAAGAGACGGGCCCTAACCAAGAAGGAAGGTACTTGTTAAAGCAACTCTATCAGAACAGCAGATGAATCACAATGTGATATAGCACTATTTGAAAGGATGTTTTGAATGGAGCTGTCAGCGAGTATTTTAATAGCAAGTCTTCAATTTCTGCTTTATGGGGTTTTTAACCACCACGAAGAAAACATAAGTAACAAAGAGGGATTTAGGAATTGTTTAGTGTTTGGCTGTTCAAAGAAAGAAAAGAGCCCTCCACATGCATTGCAGCTAATGAAAATTGCCATTATGGGGTTTTTTACTCCATTTGTGAATGCTAAACACTGTAATAATGCAAAGTCCTTATGATTTTCTAAATCTCCTCAATAAGGAGGATATTATCTACTTATTTAATGACCCAATCTCTAATGGCAAGGAGCTGCTACTACCAGCAGCTCCAGCTCATTCACATAGTTCCTCTCCCTAATTAAAAGGTCTTTACAGTTAAAAATAAAGAAATAAATCAATCAAAAACCCAAACTGCCATCAGATGGTAGGAAAATAAAAAGCACTTCAGGGACAGATTTTCAGTTGCTTGGCATCCACAACTGGGAGTATTCTTTTGAAACAACTCAGACCTCCTTTAGGCACCTCGGATAGAGCCAGACAGTTCAAAAGTGCTCAACATATATTTCTTTGGAAAATCCATCCCTAACTGTGGCTTTGTGTCCTGCAGCCATTGTGGCTAGCGAGACTCAATCATAAGTCACCTAACTCCCTGCAGGAGGAATGCCATCAGCATCACCCCTTCTGCAGGAAACCATCATAAAACACCTGACTGTACTCATCCCTGCTTGCTGCTACAAGAACAGAGGCAGCAGGTTTATCCTTCCCACACTGCCAGTGAAGGCAGCAATAGCCCTGCTCTTGGATTTCCCTTGCAGCTCTCAAAGCCAGAGGTCCATCTTGCAGCACAGGCTCCTTGCTAGCTTGAATATCAAGCTAAAAACAGAATGTTGCTGTCTGCATTGCATTCCTTGAGGGTAATGTGCCATTGTCAGGTTAAAAGTTTCCTCTATGGTGATCAGTCTGAGGCCAAAACTTGAGTAATAATTCAAGAGCAGTTTACAGCTAATGAAAGGTGCAGTAGCTTTCTCTAAGCACAGAGAATAAAGCTCAGAGGTTTGATAGCACATCCCTCTGCTCAAACAAGAAGCATTTGGTGGTACTCACATGCTACCTGTTTATTCAATAGGAAATACAAAAAGTTTATTTAACAGTTCTTTTTTTCTTCAGTCTACAGCTGTGTAAATATTATTCCAGTCTCTTCTTTGACATCCACCTAAACCCCAGACCTTGTGTGCAAAATTATAGAAGTGAAGCCCAACACTTGTGTAACCCACTGCAGTGTCCCAACATACCTAGGACTGAATATTTGACTTCTGTGAGACCAGTGAGGCCATACAATGCATCCCTGAAGTGACCTCATTTCCAAAGGCAGCTTCACTATGAGTTTCCCAGGTTTTAACCATAAAGCTGAGTATGATGAAAGAGTTGTGGAATCACCATACCAAGATTTGCATGACAACACTGAAAAAGAAGCCAAATTGTAGTTCTGCATCGTTTACAACTGCTGCCCTGCACAGTTTCTATTTTGATCTCCTCAGATGAAAAGCTGTGTTGAGTTTTAGAAACTTCTCCTCATCTCTGCTTTTGAGTCACTTTTGAAGGTTGTTTGCCTTTCCCATTTTCTCTGTGGTAGCTAAGGAGATGAAAGTCTTTCTGTATGCACCAGATATCCCTGACACAATGGGAGAGAAATATTGATATTTTTTATATTGCACAGTGGGTCATATTTATGAATTGATGCATGCTTCATCATAGCTCTAAATAATGGAACATTTTGGATAGGAACAAAGGGCCTGAAACTGTCTGTCTGAGTACCTCCAGTTTCCTCTCCCTTCTGAACTCCTTACAGGCTGATTTTGGAAAGGTAGAGCTTCCTCAGGATCAATGTTTCCCGTGAAAATGATTTATTCAAGAGAAAAAGTAAGGCAAAGCCTTCATTGTAATACAATTTTCCACCTACTCCTTTCCCATCACCACAAGGAAAGAAATGCAGGACTCAGAGCTCCTATTCAGGCCTGCAGAGCTTATCTGAATTTCTCTTCCAGCCCATGACAACACTCTGAAGCTTCTCTGGCATTTCTTTGGGGTCTGTGATGCTCAGGGATGAAGACTGTCATGTGATGCAGAGATTATTGCTGCAGTATCTCCCTGCCTGCCATGACACTGATGCAAACTGTGAGCCAAGGCTGTGTTACCCCTTTTGAGCTTTGGGGATACCCAAAACTCACTATAGCAGTGGGAGGGCAGTGAAGATGGCTGCACTCTGTCCCTGCTGGGGACTGAACATGAGTTCATGAGAACATGAACAGGACAATGGTTGTGGCAACAGACACACAGCTCATGTGCACAGAAGGGGCAATGGTCTCCTAGTGTAGGATGAATTCACCTTTTCTCTTCGTTTTTCACTGGCAAAATTCTGGGGATAAAATCTGCGATACCTCAGGCTAATTTCACATTTTTTAAAAGTGAGATTCAGACACTTTGCAACAAATAAAATGTAAATATATAAACATGCAAGTCACCATCCAAGCTTATGTTCTCCCTCACTGTAACTTATGTAGATTGCTGCCTATGTGCCTAGCTTTCATTACAAATAAAACATAAAAGCCAGTGCATATCCTTAAGAACTGTTTTTCTTTATTGCAACACCATTACATGAAGCCTAGTAACATAAACAAAGATTAGACTTGGCTGTTTTGAACAAATAACCATTTATTGTCAAGGCTTTTCAGGAGCTTTCATTTTCCTTTTTGATAAACAAGACCCTGTGCCAACCTTGCAAATGTGTAACATTAAATAATAAGCAAAATAACAGGACACCCTACCACACTATTTTATAGACAATCTCGGAGTGTCACAGTTGTACATGTCCAAGCTAAGGCAGAAACCCAGTTAAATTAAGCAGACATATTCAATCAAAACCCTACCAGCAGAGTCCCTGGGGACACAGCTGCTGTTCCTCAGTGCTGCAACCAGCCTTTAGAGCAGGGGGATACCAAGGAGGAACCGTCCAGGGGCAGGGTGCTCCCTGCCGCTGGAACAGCACGCAGCAGAGCACAGCCAGAGAACCTTTTCCCTGTTTCCTGTCCTGGCACAGGGCTGGAGAGCACAGGCCAGAGCTGTCTCAGCCCCAAAGGGGCAGCCAGGACTGTGGTGGGCAGGTGGAAGGAGAACCCCCTGCACCTGGGCGTGTCTGCTCCAGCTGTGGCACCGCAGCTGCTGGGGCTCTGGCCTCTGGTGCTCCCTGAATGTTAACCCCAGCAGAATTCTCCATTTTAAAGTAATTGTGAATCTCCCGAGCCCAGCCAGAAGTAATCACACAACAAGCTATCCCTTAGACAATGAGCAGAGATTATTCAGCTTCCTTGTACCCCAGTGGAACAGCAGCTTCCTTCCTGCCCGTGACTGGGGCTGTGATTAACCACGCAGTTCAAGGTGAAAGAAGAATGAGGCTCCAGGCATGTATGGCTTCCTTTAACCTCAGCAAAACACCGTGCCAGATATTTCAATTAGTGTGCACCAAGGTCACAAAATCAATTTCTTATCGCCGAAAAACACACATACTGTAAATTTCATTTTCAAGCCATAATCTCTAAATTAAATCTGTGTACCTAAAAAATATACAGTGCAAAATTGCAGTCCCTCAGCCCCCTCCTTCTCTTGCAGCCCAGCAGCATTTTCACAAACATCACCTGGCTTTGTGCTCTATATTTAGAGCACAATGTTTGGTTAGATTCTAATCTTCTTGGAGAATGTCATTATCTCTTTCTTTGGCAAATAGAGGTCCAAAGTGTCAATTACCTTCTTAAACTCTTTCATACACAGAGGGCTGAGCTGGGTTTGATATTTGCTCTGCCAACAGCTCAGTTGGCAATTTTTCACAGTCATACACAGAAAAATTGTGCACCAGCCTATCATCCTAGATAAATTACACATTTCAAATGTGGCTGCATATAACTTCACCACTCCTGGCCGGTATATTCTGGCAGAAGAAAATAAAAAACAACAATTAAAAAAAAGGCAAAATATCCCCAAGAGATTTGCAATCTGCAAATTTGCAATCTTTTCTACAATCCAACTCTATGAGTTCAATATGAAGTTACAGGGAAAAAACTAAAATGAGTACAGGAGATTGGTGAGCTATTGTATGTAAATCAGCATAGCTGTGCAGAAATGACATCATCTCTTATGTGTGTAATTCCTGATGATACATCCCTTGTTCTGTGGGTGACACTGGCTTCACAGCCCCAAAGGCAGCTGCACAGTCTGATGGCTGCAGCAGCCTCTACCATGGGCAAGTCTAGGTTGAGAAGTCTCAAGGAAGTGGAATGTATGGAAGCAATGTCTTTACAATAAATCCTGTTCTTTCCTTAAGAAAAACTAATTTTGACTATACAATCGCAGAATAAGTGAAACTGACCATTTTGAGAATGCCTCATTTTTGTTCATAGAAAATTCTGCTTTTATTCACATATTTATGCCTACTTATGCACAGGTCCCTGTGTACATGGTTGTGTACATTTAATTTGCATGTATGAGTATACATGTTCAGGAAATACTTCTCATCCTTTTACTTCAAAACAGCAAGTGAGAAGAACATATTGTTACTGTTGGACCTCCTGGGACTACTTCAGATGTTAGAGACACAGGAAGGGAATCATATCTCTGGTAAACACAAAGTAAGCAAACTCTGAAATAACAAGTTTATAGCTCCTTAAATGAATTTTCCCACATCCTCTGAACATGTAACATATTGATTCTCAGTACCATAAAGGAGGATGAAAGGAGTATTTTCTCAAGAAAGGAAATTAGAGTTATTTGGCAAGGGTTAAAACACATTTTGAATTAAACAAGTAAGAAACCATCCAAGTGCAGATGATCAGCCTAAAAGTTTGGGTAAATTTTTGAGAGAGACAAATAACTCTTTTCTACCTCATCATCTACACACATTTTAAAAGCTCTTTTTAGATGCAAACAGGACTAATTTAAAAGAGAGTGTGGTTATGATTAAAGATATAACAAGAGGAAGTTTTATTTCTTTCTGGTTCTTTCAAAAATGCATTAATATATTTTAGTCATGCTCAAAGTAACATTTCAAGAAAATGTAAACAAAACAAAACATAAAAATAGAAGGTGGNTTTTTTTTTTTTTTTGGCTCAAATCTGTGAATGTAATGAATCTATATAAAAAGTCCCTAAAATGGACTTTGTCCAAGGCTTCTAAAAGTTAGGTTCAATCTTACAAATCGTTGTTGTGGGCTGTGTCTTTGGCCCAGGTGAACTGTGTTTTCTGGCAGTAGGAAGAAGAGCTAACCCTCTGAAGATTCTCTGTCTCTCTCATTTGAGTGGGAAACTGGGAGGGTTTTCTTCATTTCTGGATTTGACACTTTGGATGCATAAAATGCTTTGAGTCAAAATCTTATGGACTCAGCCATTTACAGAGGTAAGACAAATGGAGTGAGACAGCCTCCACCTTGCCTTGTTCAGCAGGGTGGTATTGTTACTCCAGACATCCTGCATTGCTTTCTTCCTGACTCCTGCTCTCATGCATCACCAGGCACTGTTGTAACAAATGCTCCCCTTTCAAATTCCTGACCTACTCTTAAAAAATTCAACTAAAACATCATTTGAATGTAGCTATGAAAAATAAATTCAAGGCTACAGAAGCTGTTTTCACTAATACTGTTAGCCAAGGGTATGGCTATTTTCAGGAACATAAACATAACTCCATCCTTTGTGGCTGGAAGGCAACCATACAACAGCTGGTTAGTCCCCAGCAGCCTACAGACATCACAGCCATCAAGGCCTTCCCAAATTCACAGAAAGTGTGACATCTTGCACATGAAAAGGCAAAGACACACATAAAGCCATAGGTCCCCAAATGGCCAGGGTCCTGCTATGTTAACATTAAAACCAACACTTTCCTAGGCAAGTGGACTGTTATGCACCAGAAAATGAAATCCTCACAGTTGATTTATCCAGACTTTTCAATTCCATGATCTGCCTACAGGTTTAATCTGGAATGTGAAATCAAGATACCTCAGCTGGGTAACATCTCACAGCTCAGCAGTCAATCTCTGCACTTCATGAAAAGTAAAAAACCATTCAGCTGTATTACTACCAAAGAGGACACAAGGGAAGAAAACTTTCTGTCCCCTGGAGAGGAACCCTGAAGCCATGGGGTAAGTTAAATATAATACCTAAACATGCAACTAACAGAATGGTGCCTCCCAACAAATTTTGGGATCACCAAATGTGATCCCAACACCTAAACTGCAGTAGGAATTCTGAATTCGAAGGTGACTCCTGCTTCTTCCTTGAAAGCATTTAAAAGCTCCAGCAGAATATAGAGGCAAAGAAGTAGAGATTAGGAGGTGCAGGAAGAGAAGGGGAAAGGAAAAAATGTAAGGAGCATGTCAGAAGGGCTAAGAAGTAGTGATCTTCTTTGGCCCCCTGTATAGCACATCCCAAGTTTTCCAAGCTGTCACACGCTGAGTTGAGCCCTGTGAGTGTTTGGCTAAGGCATAGCTTTCTCCTGCTGTGCTATGTTAGAGCAGCTGCAATTTGCCTTTTTATAGCTTGTGGTAACTGATAGTGGTGAAATGAATTTAGGAAGTGTGTGGATTGGATCTTCCATATCAGTGATTTCAGACTATTTGGTAAACACAGAAGTGACACCCAGTGATGTATGCCTGCTGCTAAAAAAAAAAACAAAAACTCTCCTTTGGTGAATCAACATTTGGATTAAATAATTTTCTATTGAAGAACAATTTTGGATAGAATAAAATGATTATACACAGTGGTTTTACAGGGTCATTTTAATCTGAAAGCAAAAATTACCTTCATAAAAACTATACACAAATTGGGTGCTGCAGAATGGCAACAATGACACCAATGAATCCAAACAAATTCAGTGACTGCAATAAAAGTCAATGGTGGGACTCAGCAACATCATGTTAGAACAAGGAACTGAAGTCTCCCAGGAAAACTTCTTTTTATAGCCAGCAAAAGCCAGAGAGTTGGTATTTTGACCCTCCATACAACAAGAAAATATGTTTGTGTTCAGATATTGAGCATGCTTTCAATTTGATTCAGCTGGATTTATACAAATTGCCCTGTGTTCTAACAGGGATTCTGTATTTTGATACAAATACCACTTTGCACTGATGTACTTTTTACCTCTGTAAAATGATAAATCCTCCCACACTGCATTTCAGAAACAGAGTTACTGCCTTGCCCCAATAAGAAGTTTCTCTGACAGCCTAAGTCCTTGCTCAATATTTCTGGTAGAGCTGTAACTATTTTACAAGTAACACTGATTAATCTTGCAGTATAATTTGCAAGTGACATTTACAAGGGAATATTGTGTAGGGATATCTGGGAGGGATATTGTGTTCAGGCTTTTCCTGCTTGCCTGCCTACCCTCCTGGAACAAACAGCCCTGCTTCATTTTCCTTCCGTATTTTACAAAGTTAAAGTAAACACTGTGATCACACTGTTTACTTTAATTTCCTGCAGTGTGCCAGCAAAGCAGCAAATTGGCAGTCAGCAATCAAGAAGCAGCCAGCATTTGAAACAGCAGAGCTGCTTAGGAAAGCATCACTGATGCCAACTCATTTTCCCCTTTGTTTTAAAAATAAAATATTGGCTTCTATGAAGTTTTACTTCTACCCTTATCTTTTTTAAAGGATCTAAAATTTTGTTCATTTCCTTTAATTTTCTTTCAGAAGAAAGCTGGAATTATGAACAACACCTAATTTATATGTCCAACTCTTCTTATATAAAGAAATACATTTACAAATGGCAAATATATTCTATTTATCTGTAAAAAATCCGTGGCATTTTTGCATGAGAGGAAGTTAACTTGTCTATAAATCAGTTGTTTCTGGGTATATCTTTATTTTTTATGCCAAGAGCTTTAGCCCATGGTACTTCAATTATGTGTATGATATTGTGAAGCTAAAGCCTTGTGCATTACAAGCAGAATACACATCTGCCCAAGAACAATCCTAAAAGGCAAATAGATGTTCTATCAGAGGTCATTCTCTCTTATTTAATACTACATAAAGTAAGGAATATAAATACAAAAGAAAAGGTAAGGAGACTGGGATAGTATTTTGTACCTCAGAGGTGTAAAGCTTGACAAGGTGACTCATTTATGGATTTCTGGGAGATAATGTACAGAGGGAATTTATTGCTCTGTAAGTTATAATTCTAATATATAAAAGAGACCAGATATCACAATCAGTAATTCTCCTGACTATGTGCATTCCTGCATGTATTCTTGCTGAAGACAATGAGATTGTGATGAGGATTAGCTTTTTGTTAGACTGGCCAAAGTATGCCTGCAGAAAGTCCAAAACATGACCTAATTTAAAGTGGTTGAAATCTTGTGGGAAAGATTATAAAAGGATAATTATTTTAAAAGCCATGACTTTGACACCAGGAAATTAAATTCATATCTATGTGTCTTTATCTATACACAGCAAATCCAATAATCTTGAGCTCTCTGCAGTCACTTAGCCAGCTGGCAAAGGGAGCAAAGTCAAAACTAACAAACCCCATTCCAAAGGTATGTTGACATCAGTGATTCATGATTCATCAATAATGGTGCTAGGAAATAAATGTGAGAGGACATTATTGCCTTTTGCAGCACAAAAAACTCAAGGGAAAATGCGTAAGTGTGTCACAGTGAAAAGACGGGGCTAGCAAAGAAATAACTTACAAGTATTTAAGAGGTGTTACAAGCAAGTGAAAGTAGAGAAACAAATGTAAACCTTTGACTGTAAGAATGCACCTATAAATAAAAATGAAGAGTTTCTCAGCTATGAAAGCTTAAGAGGACTAACCTGAAAACTAACATTTTCTGTTCAACGTGTTCATAAGGAAGAAGAATTCAAATTGCTTGTTTCAGAATAAAGTCTCAAAACAATGACTGTTCTGGTTTAATTGTCTACCAGGATACCACAATGAAAAAGTTGGTTATACATTATGCAAAATTAATGATGTTGTTGACAGTAATTATGACTCTCACAGCCTATCTAAATAACAAAAAAGGGCAAATATATAAACATAATATACTACATAGGCTCTTTCAAAAATGCCTGTATTAGCACATAATTGATGATCTCCTTTGAAGGTGACTTCACTATCAATGTAAAAGCCTAAGATTATTAACTGAATAAAAATGGGTAGCTATCTCTAGAACAGCAGATACACCTGCTGCTTTTGCCACACAGAACAGCGAGATCTCATACATCATTAAACAACTGAGGCTTTGCTTTACATTTTCACAGCTTTAAACTATTCATGATAGGGTGTAGCCTACATTTCTAATCCTTTATAGAACCCACCCAATTAAAATTCTAGTTAATTTTTTATGCTATTAGAGGACTACTGCAAAATATTAGTAATGCACTGTGTTACATACTGCCCTAGAGAAACCTTGTCTCTCTTTCAGGGCCAGCAGCCACACAGTTCTGATATAAGCTTTGCTGCTTTGCTGCAGGGTAAGTGACTTTGGTGGCTGTTGAGGTATTTTACCAGAGAAAATGTTGGTCTCCAGACACGAGACTTGCTTCAAACCATTGCCACTTGACTGCAATACACCACAAATACATCTAGTATCTGGTTTGCCTGGACTGACTTTGGAAACTTTATTTTAATGACTGAGTTTTCTAAAACTGAGTATAATTCTTAATAAACAATGAATGGATTAACAAGATTAGTGAATGCATATTTCACAGTACTGAATTTTCTTTAAGTGCTCAATAAAAGTTTTTATGAAATTTGTATGTAGATTTCTCTAGAAAAATACAGGTAAAAGGCAAAGTAAGTGAAAGGTATTGCATGAGAAAAAAATGAGCACGGAAGGCAAGATAAATCTGTCCTCACGAATTTGGATTTAATAACATTATAATAGGTGCATATATAATGGATGGGTTTAAGAGCATCAGTCAAGGCAGTGAGAACAACAGGTATCCTTACTGCAAATTTAATTGATGATTCATAATCACAGACTTTCTAAACCAGTACAGACAATGTAGTGGGTACTAGATGATGCTAGGTAAGTAAATGCTAGTTTGATTTATACCAGGAAGTATTGCTAAAATTGACTTGTTTTTCTTCTTTCCCTGCATTATTCACAATTGTAGGCCCTTGACTCTGCAAACATGATGTGCACTTATTCTTCAAACCAGCTGACTTTCATGGTACTACAATTGAATTAGTGCAAGAGCAAAACCAGTGTTGTGAAGGCCACTTCTTTCTTTTGAACAGCTTGATAGACAAATAATGATTAACACATCACAGCAAGGTTAGCATTAAATTCAAACATTATATTTAGAAACTACATGAAACTTGATGCAAAGAAGAGACTGACAGAACAGTGTTTGTCAGACTTTAGAAGGAAAGGCAAAGGGCAAATAATAATGCTGCCTACACTACTGAATGGGAGGTCATGAGGGCTTATGGAGGAGATAAAGCTAACCTATTATTAGAAATGTACAGTGGTAAGTGCACATGGGAAGGAAAAGTTACAAGCTGCAACCAGAGAAACCTGAACCAGCTATCAGAAAAAACATTTTCAAAATTGGTCAGATGCTGAAACAAGGGCCCAGAGAGGAGCAGGTTTCATCCCTGTAGATACTCAAAACTCAGCTGGCCAAAGCTCTAAGCTACCTGCTCTAAGTTGAACCTGCTCTGAGTGAGCAGCTGGACCAGATGACCTACAGAAGTCTCTTCCTAACAAAATTATTCTATGATTTTGTGATTCCTCATTTTTTGTTATTTTAGCATTCTATATTTCTATATTTCTCTTTAAACATTCCAGCTTATAAACAAAAAAAGAAGGCCTTAGAAAAAAGGCCTTTGCATTCTAAATCTTCTTAAACAAACATACTTCCAAGCACAGCATAGCAAATAAGCTATAAAACTCCAAAATACCTGTGGGGTGCTTTCTTACACTCATACCAAATCAAAGGGTTACTGCTAAGGAGTAAGTGCTAAATTTCCCAAGATGCTTGAAACACAAAAACTGACTGGGTAGATGGTTACTTCTCATAACTACTTCTCAGGATACTAAAAACTGAGACTCATACTCAACTGAGACACGTGGCAAGCTGTATCAAAACACCAAGCTGAGCTTAATTTGTACAATTTATCAGAAAACATTACAGTTTTTGGCTTTGAAGACATGTTAGTGTATGACACTGTTGTGACATAAAGTTTAATCCTTGAGCTAGTGGGCTCTTGGGTAAGTTTTTCAAGTGAGCACATGACAAAAAAAATGTATAGGTAAAATCTGTTTACCTTTACAGACTGTTATGCCATTTCCTGTGTATCCTTGGGAGCAATAGCAGCCTGTTGTCCCACCCTGAACTTCACACCTGGCATCTTTGTGGCATGTCATGTTGCAGCTTGGAGAAGTGCAGCCATAGTCCAGCAGACTGGAAATCAAAACTGGAACAAAGGAAAATCAGACTTGTTTCATTATCCAAAGCCTTTATTCTGAGCTCTAAAACAAGATCTGGGCCAAAGGTTTCCACAAATGGGTGTATTTCAGTAAACATCATCACAGACTTAGTTGTACTGCAGGATAGGGGAAGGGCCACCAGCTACAGGGGCATCTTTGGTGAAACAGCAGACACCACAGATAAACAACTCAAATGCATTCTCAATCAGTGTAAAATTGGTAAACTGCATAGAAGTTACTCAGTGATCTGGGGGAAACATTTGGATGGCTTTCAAAACTCTCTAGTAGTTTCCAGTAAAGCCCAGGCATTTATTTGCACTCTGAATTACGTATGGAGCATGATCCAAACTGCCCTACATGTCAGAGGGAAAAATACCAAAGAGGGTTCCCCTGATCACACTTTTTATTCTTATAAGCACTCCCACACTTCTGAAGCTAACACATAGGCATGGTCTGGTAGATTAAGATGAAATGTTGCATATTTACATCATGATGATAGCACAGTTTAAAAGTTATTTATGGTGTGGCAAATTATTTAAATTTAATCTCTCAAAATACCATAACTACTTTCCCACTGTATGAATGCATATGGTTTCCAACACAAAGAAAAAAAGGAATCTCTTCTTTTGAGAAAGCTTACAGATCACTGTACTATCACACACACCCTGTAACTGGTTAGATAAAAGTCATTTAGCTCAGAAAGGAAAGTAAGTTTTTTACTTTGTAGTTTACAAATTGTTAGCAGGACGTAGTGAAAGTCACAGAACACAAAGATCCTTCTGGGTGCTGTCTTTCCCTGTAGTTGTGCTTTTCCCTACCTAAATGTCATTCTGGATATTTGCTAGCCTAGTGTTACAGTTTCATTGCCACATGAAATCTCATCAAGATGTTGTTTTCTTGGAAAAATTAAGACTTCAAGAAAAATTTAAAAGATTTAAAATTACACACAATTTAAAAATAATTATATATAATCCAACTATATCTAAATATTATACGTAATCCAATTATTTCTAAGTTAAATTAGATATCAACAAATTCCACATTTTCTCTGTGTTTCTGAGAGGAGAGACTGTCTTCCACAGGGATTAAAACAGAACCTGTTGATTCTGTTGTCATTTTACTGTTTTCAGCATGTGAAATCTAAAAATTTCCCAAGCAGATGGAGAGAGAGAAGGAAAAAACCCAAAACAGATGCAGAGAAACTCACAACATTTCTGGTGGTTTTTTCAGTACAAAAGCCACAGTGAGATAAAGACAGGCATTTTCAGGTTTGGTTGTGGGGTGATACTAACCATGCAATTACCAAATCCAGTAGCAGCACTGGTCAAAGCTACAGGGATTTCCAGTCCTGTGTATCCAGCAGCTTTCAACCACCCCCAATAGAATAATTTCTCCTTGCCAGATCCCACTCCCTTCTCACCTTCCACACACTCCCCAGAGGCAGAGGTTTCACCTACCTAGGAATGGAAGCAGTTTCATTGGTGATGCCGTTGCTGTGCAGAGCCCCTGTGTCAGAGAAGAAGCCTCCCTGCTTTAAGATGTATGACCATGTGCAAAACACGCACATACGGCTATCGGGAGAGCGAGGCCCCGGTACAGGCACAGCCCTGACACTGCCCTTTGTCCCGAGCCTCAGGCTTCCAAAAGTTCCTGAGGCTCTCAGGCAGGACAGGAAGGGTCAGGAGGGGCTGAGGACCTGGTCTTCTGGCAAGTAGGAAAGCAATGAGAAAGCAAAAGGGAAACAAGAGGCTGCGTCTGGCAGAGGATGTCAGAGAGGATTCCAGGGTGAGGAGGTTAGAGGAGCACAGAGCTGTTTGGGAGAGTGGCTGGGGCAGGGGGAGGGTGAAGCTGGAAGGGGTGACTGCAGCCTGCTGGCAGTACAGGAGCAGCAGGTGGAGCAGACGAGGGAGGGTGAGGAAGAGGTGGGGGATAATAGTAACTTGCTCGGTGTTTACGAGCTCAGAGGTAATGGTCTGCACGCTTCCTTCCACCTTTTCCTGCTGACATGAGTACACGTGAGCCCCGAGACCCTTTTTGTTTGGAATCAATCTTGGCTAACTGCTGTTGCTCTTACTGCTTTCTTCACTTTTGAGATGGATCTTTACTGCAGTCAAGCAATGTTGCTTTAAGGGTAATGGGATGTAAGGGAGGTACAGGAAATCACTGAACTCCGCTTTGTGAGGAGAACAAAGACATAGGCAGGGAGGAAAGAGGCAGGAAACTCAGGAACTGAAGGAGACCAAATTTCTATGAGTTCATGGGTTGTGTAATAGGACATATTCAGTACAGCATTTGGCATGTCTTTGTGTTCAACACGAGAGCAGTACTACTCTCATTATAGCATCCTGATGAGACTTCAGCATGTACTTGTAGCATGCATTGATATGCCAATATTTTCTCTACTCTTGCCAGGGACAATGTGTCTGCAGTCATTGCCCAGCTTTCTGGAGATGATGGTTCTCATGTTGAAGCACTGTAAAACTGAAGCAGTGACGTGTGCCCGTCCTTACAGATGCAAGCTGAGGGAGGTGCACAAACAGCCATGCTGCTGAGAGAATGGAGAATCTCTCTAAGGGAAAATAAAAGCCATGAGGCTGTGGAATGTCACTGTGACAAAATATATCATGTCTGACTAGAAAGTTTTGACACTGGGACTTTGGTAGGTACCTGAAGGCTGTTCTTGGGAATTATCTCTAGATCTGGCAACAATTTTTTCTAAACTTTTTAGGAACTATTTGTTCACCACCATTTTCCAGCCTCATGATCACTGCTGGATGGAGTTCAGTGGGTACACACTTACTCAGGCCAGGGAGGTGTGAGGCATGTGGGAATAGCACGTAGGTGTCTGGTTGGCACAAAGTACTTCTGGAGCACCTTGGCAAACAGAGAGGAAGCTCCAGGAACCGGATGTTAATTTCTGATGATCTGCAGAATAATGAACAAAGGGTCCAGGTGTAGGAAGACTTTTTTCCTCCAGTTTGACTTTGTGATGAGGGGAAGACTTAAAGGGTATGAGAGGAAGGGACTAGGAATTTGTTTGTTTTCTTAAGTGTTCCCATAATCTAATGTAAGGAGACTCAGAGGAGCAGAAAATCAGATGACCTGAGGACAGCTTTGATCTGCACGTCCTGTCTCTTGTGCTGGCATGTACTGTAAGCTCAGCTGGTCTGTGCTAACTTACAGATCCTGCTGCTAAACTTCAGTGGAATAATAGGGTCTGAAAACCTATAAAGCAGAAAATAAATGTTATTATTCTGTGTCTTACTACTCCCCAAAATCAAGCTAAAAGATTTGAACAGCAAGCAAGAGAGCAAGAAGTTCAGGCCTTAAGATCTGGAAACACATTTTTACCACTCAGAGATGTACAGTTCAATTTTGTCTAGACACCAGCACTCTGCAAGAGGTGTCCAGATGGACTGGTTGGAGAGCAATTTCATAACCCCAGTGATAGTAAATTTATAGTAAAAAACTTTAATTACTTTTCTGATTAAAAGTCTAAGGGTACAGCAGAAATTGTGGATGACTCAGAAAAATACCCCATAATCTTACTCTTGGGAGATGAATGCCTCCTTTCCTTTTTGCTGAAAAAGCACGTGATCACACCTTTTCACTAGTCAATGATTCAATGATTCAATGATTCCTTGGACTGTGGCAATCACCTCAGGATGTTTCCATCTGGAATAGGGCTGCTGACCACCTCGCTGCCCCCACAGGCACCGTGGGTGACATCCAAGGCAGTGCACAGGTCCAGCTGGCAGGGGTTTACACTGTGGCTGGCAATGGGTGAGGAGGCAGCACATAAAGAAGAAAGATGAGGAAGAGCAGAGCAAGGACAGGAGAAGGTAGGCTAGGTCAAGAGCAACTCGGTGATAAAAGGAGCTTCGATCAGATTTAGAAGGCAATAGGGAGACAGTGAAGAAGAGGGATTTAGGAATATCTTAATGAGATCTCAATACTGGGAGCAGTGGATTACTTTTGCATTACACTGCTTTAAAAACTGGCTAATGTGAGTGTCATTTAGAGGCTGAAGACAGCAAGGTCACAATAGGAATGGATGTGGAGAAGGATGGACTTGACGAAGATTTTATGGGGAGAATGAGGAGGAAAGAAGAGATTTCTGAGACATTTTGGAGATTAAACCAGAAGGATTTACTGATAATATCTATTGGCATACAGGGACAGGAGTTAAACAAGTGGAGATGAGCAAGTGAACACACGAAAAGGAGATATTTTCAAATTTGTGCTGTCAAAAATTCAAAAAAAATGCTGAGGAAAAAATATTGAGGTGTCACAAAACTGAAGGGTTTGATGGGTACCTGTCTTTATAGGCAGGGAGGAGGGACATGCACAAATGTGTGTATTCCTGAAAGAGTGGAGAATATGTCTAAGCTAAATAAAATGGATACAAGAATGTGGAATGCCAGTACTGCAGAATCCATCATTAAGAAACATTAAAATAAATGGTTTGTGGAAATATTTCAAAAGTCAGTCTTTCCATTCTCATCCATGGAGAGCAAAGCCCCACTTCTATACTTAACTGTGTTGCCCATTTTATAAATGGGCTCATTTATCTTTGCAAGACTGAGTTAGGAAGGCATAAGTAAATGAATATACGCAGGCTAACATGCTTGACTTCAAAACACACATTTCTGATTACTGATCACTGTGATTATAACATCTTACATGTAACTGTAGAATTCTCAAGCTGTTGTTTTTTGCCTGTGAACTGATGGGAAGACATCAGCCTGCTTTTATAAATTATTGGGTACTTTCCAAGCTTTGTATCATGAAAAAACCTATTTATTCATAGTTGTTTTAAAGGTAATTGGGATGCTGATTGTGCAGACAATGCTGTGAAAATAACATGCACAGCTGATGGCTTTCTAGAGCTCAATCTTACGTAGCTTTCAAAAGATAAATATAGATAAATACAGAGCACTGCTTTCATTCCAGAAGCTGCCTATAGAGCCAACAAAGGAGAAACGACTGAACAGAGCTAGCATTAGGTGTGTTTTTTTAAATGAGCAGAAGCATGATATGCTGTATTAAAGATAATGCTTGGTGTGATCAAATTTGGACTACTAGATGAATAAATAAGAAAGAATCTCACCAAATTGGCAGTTTGTCATAGGTGGCAGACCCCACTTTCAGACCACAAGAGGTCATCCTCAAAGAAGATGGTGAGAGGGTGTATCAGAGTGAGAGATCCTGAATGCCCCAGGTACTGTTTATAAATCTTCAGCCTGCTTGATGTTGAGTTCTGTGTATTTTCAGCACCCTCAAATGCCAGTATCTAACCCATCACAGTGTGCTCCAATATAAACCACCCTATATGTGCAGAACAGCCAAAGGCATGTGCATGCAACACAACATTTATCTCTATCACATAAGTACATACACGTATCAGTTACTGAATTGGGATAATAGATATTTAATACCAATAATAAAAATTATGATAATTATGATCATGATATTTCCTTTCAGTCTTTGCTTTTTTTTTTTTTGACAAATGAGTGTTGAGTCACCAAGTTTCCTGCCAAAAAGAAAATATGATGTAAAACAGACCGAGGATGTACAAACGCATTGGATAAAGCTTTTTCTCTGATGCTTGCTGTGGTTTTTTTTTAATATCAAAGATATTTATTGGTTTCAAATCAAGTCCTATCACTTCAAAAATTTAGATGGTCTTCATGATACTTCAGAAATGTTTCATTTACCCTTGTCACTAGGACAATTATAGGTTTTTTTTCTTCTAGTCACTGAAATCTGGATACAATTGAAAATGTACTTAAATGTCAGATCAAAATAATGAATTTACATCATTGGTTAAAATTATTTTCAAATAGAAAAATCCATCGAAAGTATTTTTCAAACACAGGCCACTCAATCACAGGGCAGCCTATCTCAGAGGGCTCTAGCTCAAAAGTAGTGTCAGCATCTGTTTTATAACTGTCTCACCTCACCTTCCTGTCTGAGTGCTTTACAAATCCTTATCATTTTATGTGCAAACATCATATTCCATCTGAGCACACAGGGCTGAATAGATCTCTTGGGATGATGTAACTCTAGGCAATTCTGAAGCAATAAACACACAAACTCACATAAACATATGCATGCACACATCCTCCTAAATCTGCGTGGCTATGTCCATCTGAAGGAAATGGCACATTTCAGTGCTCAGAGCCAGTTCCTTTCTTCTCTTTGTTTTACCTCGGATGAAGTCATGAAATAAGGGAATTTAAAGTGAATGCAATGTTTCTGAAAGCCAGATTAACTGCCCTAAAACTGGGCTCTGTTTCTGCATCTGCTATAATACAGCAGAGATGTACAGATTGAGTATAATGTTCCCCACAGCTAAAAGGGATAAAGTAATTCAGTTTCCATGTCTGTTTGTGTTCTCCTGGTCATGCTACAGTGAAATTGTAACAATAGTCTCATTTCTGCCGGAGAAATAGAGTGAACTCCATGAATAATTACACCAATGAAATGCCAGACTACCAGTTTCTTGTAATACACTTATTTTATCCCAGAGCAGCAGAAGCAAAGGGCTCTTGCAGTGCAGGGCTCACATCTGAACCACCAGATAACCAGACTGGGTCCTACAGATCCATGATTACATCTTTGTGGTTTTTAACGTGGGAGAAGAGTTCTGACACTTCTCATTTGCCTACTACAGAGTCCCAGACTGGCAGTCCCTGTCCTGGCCTGTCCAGGTGTTTACCCTCTCAATGTTACAGCCAATCTCTCAGCAGAGCAATATCCCCCAAAAGCCACTGTGAATTTTTTGTCCTCAGCTAACATTCGGAAAAACTGGTTAAATTATGACATAGGTTTGAGGTCTTACCAATTAATGTCTATTGAAGAATGACTGGATCCTAAGCAAGGATATTGGGATTTGGTCCTGCATTCCCAGGAACCTTGATGTGCCATGGGGTTGTATCTTGCAGAAATGCAGGTCAAAGGGAGCAGAGGAGGAGGTGTGACCAGCTAGATATGGCCACAGGAATGGACAGAACTGTGGTCAGAATGAGGTATACACAATACTGGAAAAGAAGATGCTCTTTTCCATCCACTCAATCCCTTACAATTACAGATGTCCTTGATAACAGTTCATAAAAGTTTTGGCTCTCTGCTGCTGCCATGTTTTGCCTCACTTCTTACAGTCCTGCCCTCTTGCCCCTGCCTTCTTTCCTTCCTTACCCCTTCACCCTTTCTCCTAGTGACTCCTCAAGAATTTGTGCATTTCCTATCTGAGAACTCACGCAGGAGGAAAAATACTTGAGGACCATGACAGGAAACAAAATAATACTCAGAAGAGGAAAATAATGCATGATCATTTAGGACTGAGAGTGGAAAGTTCATGGTATGAACTGCCAAGAGTGCTTTAAGTCAAACCCAAACATCTGCATTGCAAACAACCATCATATAATCACTGACTTCTTGCATTATCCCTTCCCAGGCAGAAAGTACTCTGTGGTGCATGGGCCAATAAAACAATTATTCTGTAATATTCCTTCTCTGTGATATCATCTCCTTCCTTGAAGGTTTTAGGAACGTGAGAATTTGCTGGGAAGTTGAAATGTTTGGAGAAAAGTTGTCTGTAGCACACAGAGTGTAAGTGAAGCCTCTCCATTCAGTGACAGCATGGATAATGCTTTGAGAGATAGCATGGACAGGAGGGACAGGTCCTCAGGCAACCCTGCTATTATCCAATTGCTTTTCTACCACATCAGTCACTTGGAAAACTGTGTTCTTCACATGCACTGACTCCATAAAGGGCTCTCTCTGGACCCCAGTACTACAATGCAGAGAGTTTGTAGCAGCTATGGAAAAATTCAGATTTTTGTTTGGGCCAGTGGCTTAGGGCCATTCTCCCTCACTCAAGCTACAGGGTCATGCTTCTCTGGTGTTGGGGCACCAGTGGCTGAGTGCTGGCAAGTCCTGTGGGAGCAGTTTAAAATGAAAACCTCAAGTGTGCTGAAATGGTTAGCATCCTTATACAAGCCTATAAACTCATTGCTAAAACTTTCTATCTGTTCTCTCATGCTAGACCTTGGATTGTGGCATGTCTTGAAGAAACTCAAAATATGCCCCTCACAGAGTTACACATTTTGTATAGCATTGGTGCTCTTGATGCTCTCTTGACTTTGAAAGTAAACTTGCAAGTTTAACTTGCGTCCTTCAGACCCCTTCTCACATGTACTGGCCATTTCACCTGGAGTTGTTTGTCCTCTCAGAGTTGCCTTTTGTCATAAATTAATGTAATTTTATCCCCCAAAAGAGAAATTAATTATAAATAAATAAATCTAGGGATTAGCTGTTTCCCAGCTTGGACTCCTTCTTACAGGTCTAGGGGTCACTATTTCTATCTTACTTTAGCCCTGCTCATGGCTGGAGGAGGACTGAAGAGATATTTCTTCTCTGGACTTACCCTCCCCCCTGGCTTACAGCACTTTTCCTTCCTCTCTGCTGCTGGATATCCATCCTAACCCAGAGGTTAGGGCTAATTCACACCCCATCAATACCCACAAGCAGTTGAAATTATTTCTTACAGTGTTCATTATCTTGTACCTGTCTGCAGTGAGCTTCATCTGGTATCTTGTTAGTCAGTCACTCAGGTTTTATTAGCTCCTCCTAAAATTCCTTACTTTGCTCCTTGGTTTATATTAACTTAAATAATTGTGTATTGTCAGCAAATTTCAGCACCTTGTTATTCATTCTATTTCCCATATCATTAAATATGAGTGGTGAGCAAATAGCTGAGGAAATTATTCATGAATATTCATTTAAAGTTAAAAGCAAATTCCATTTTCACAGCATTCGTGACCAGCCTTTGTTCACTTTCTGCAAACAGCTGAGTGCTAAAGATTTACTTGTGTAAATGCATGCAGAAGAGTCACATTTTATTCCCATATACAAATAATCCCTCCAAAAATTTCCACCTGCATGTTTCGAGACAAAATTCGCATTTTGGGAGTAGAGAAGATAGCTCTAGAAAGGGGACAGAATCTCAGGAGCTAAGAGTATATTTGAAAGACCTATTCCTTTCTCATGCAGGGACAATCTGACACAAGACAAGTGAGGAGAGAACTGCATTTCTGACACATCCCATTCAACATCTGCACCGGCATTCACCCAACGCCAAGCAGAGACCTGCAGCCTTCTGTTGCCATCTGCATGGGCTCCTGACCATATTTCCAGCTAGTTTGGCTCATGGATTGGCTATTCCATGCATCCTGTCTGGTAGGGCATCGTGGACTCCCTGCCAGCACTGGTAGTGCCTGGCCATGCTCAGCTGAGCCACTCACAGGCTGCTGGCCCTGCCCTGCTCTGCTCTGCAGCTGCACACCCAGACCAAGCTTTGGGCAGGTCACTGCACCTCGTGAGCCCCTGGCCACCTCTGCCATTTCCAGAAGCCTCTCTCACTCTTACAGCAGAGGTTGCACTGCTTACACCAAGCACAGCTCCTCTTTAAACATTACCCTGTGCGTTTCTGAAATAGCATAATGAGATCTGTCATAAATGAAGAACATAAAAGAATGAGCTATTTTTATAAGAGCTGTTAAGAACCCATCCAGTCTGTTAGAAATTCTGAGTTGCACAGCAGTGCTAACCTAGATGAAGGTTATCTTTGGCATCCATGTAGATGCTGAAAAGAGAGAAAGAGAAGCAGGGCTTGTGAATGAGGCAGGCAATCTGCAATACTGTGACATCGTGCATGAGAAACATTATTGTAGCCCAGTGACTAAATTGATTTGTCTTCCAAATGGCAAGAAGAGGTTGAATGGAGGTGGCTGGTGAGCAGTTTAATTTGATTCCCCCCATACTTTATTCCTTATTTTTTTAAAATGGTGTCAATACTCTGTTAAGTGTGCATATAAGGAAAAGAATCCCTTCAGTTGCTTCAGTAAATTCAAATCTATGCTCCACATTGAGCTCCACATGAACACAATGTCACACACACATACTTATAGTGGACAATTTGGCCTTTTGGGTGATTAGCTGAAATTGTTTTAAGGTCTGCTCCATGCATTAGTATAATGACAAAAACAGGACAGAATGGTTTGCAGAACTTACAAAGCAGCAAGAAATATGTGTTTGCCTCAGTCGTAGGTAGTTCTGTCTGTGAACACCCAGGTGTGGCAGGCATTTCCTGAATAAACTCCTGCCTGCAAGCTAAATTTATTGAAATTTTGCTCATGCATAGCTGTAGGACTTGTTCTTTAAAAGAACTGGAATATAGTAAGTCTGTTCATGAACTGCTTTCACTAGTACACTGAAGTCTTCACTTACTAAATCAGATGTTTTCAGATTAAATATTTAAACCATTTTCAAAACACACTGCTGCTGTATGTATGTGGCCCAGTCAGTGCTGATTATACCATATGATACAGCTTTTTTCATAAGATTGCAGGAAAGGAGACGTGCAGATAGTCATATGCAACTTCCTTCACAGAAATGCCTGTATTTAAAGGGGAAAAAGAAAGGAAATTAAAATGAGATTCCATTGTTTAGATGAAAAAGTGCAAAGGTTCATGACTAAATTAATGTAATTCTGACTTTGACCTTTAGACAAAGCATTTGAGAGCTTTCCAGTAATGACATCATATTTACTGGGTGCCTATGTCTTAGTTTGCAGTTTAATTACTTAAAGAATAAACCAACTACAGATTTATAGTATATGCATTATATAGTAGGTATGTTATAACCCTTACAGTCATCACAGTTGCTTTAATTAATTCAAGTGATGATATGCTGGATTTCAGCTCACAAAGCCCTTCCCTATAGCCTCACAGCAATGATCCTAGAAACACCTGGGTGCACAAATGGATGCTGGTGAGAAATTCCAGTGTGTTTCAGGGAACTGCAGGGATGCAGAAGATGAATGTATACATTTTCTATTCTATATTTCACATTGTTTGTCAATCTTCATTTCTAAAAATTCTCCCCTAGGTATCTTGAATTATCTTTTGTTTCAATATTTTTGAAGCATCCATATCAGGAAGAGGGTTTCCTTGGAGATTTTGTGATTCTGAGTTCACTGAAGTCAAGGGAACTATGCTACTTCATGCAAGCTGGGGATTTAGTCTGATAGTCTCATCTTAGTGAATACAGAGCAGATTGAATTTATCCAAACTTAAGAAAGCCACATGAGTAAGTTTGTTTGAACAATTCTGTTGTATCCCCTCTGTATTTACAGTGCAATTTAGCAGGCTGAAATTAATTTTTCCTCCCTGATTATGTTTTCTACAGACACTGGAAAGGTTGGTGAGTACAATGTAGTTTTAAATTATGTGCCTTATTCATGCTTTTTTCTTTATGTTCCATTACTGTAGGATTTGAGTGGAACCATATGATTATAGTCTTAGGCTGTCATGCAAATGGACTAATTTTGTTCCATTTCCCATTCCCCTCACCGTCCTTGTCAATGCAATGGATAAATCTTGCTCTGTGTTCTGTTCCTCATAGACTTGCAGGGCTGTCATCAGAGTGGATTAATCTACTGCCTGTGTTATCACAAAATTCTCTGTCCTAACAATGACTTATCACCGAATTTAAAGCTTGATATACTTTATATTCAATCTGTAGACTTAGTCTTGCAACAAAAATTGTAATGAGAGCTAAAAATGGTACAAAAATAATCCATTCTTATCACAGTCTTTGAATTGTAATTTCATGGATTTCCTTGAATACAGTATTTTACTGAACAATAGCAAGAGAGAACATGACAGAATAACATACTTGAAATTTCAATTTTAAATGTCACCTAAATTAAGCTTCCAAATTGTTTAATTAAGTGGCCATAGCTCTATTAGAGGCCATTGTCAGCACAATCTCTGTGCAAGCAGTTCCTTCGATAAAAGCCAGGGTGTGGACAAACTATTACTCAACAGCATATAAAAACACCACTAAAAACAATTATAATGGTGGGACTTCAACCTAAAATAATACAAATTCTAGAGTTAATTCTTCCACATATAATCCTTTAACTCCCTCCTTCATGCTTGGCTATTGCATGGTTTTTAAACTGACATGTGGTTGTTATACATGCTTGTAATTTATTCTTTTCTCAGGGTTCTCACACTAGTCTACATTACAAGAAATAAATGTTTTAAGCATTTCTTTAAAATATGTATTTATCTATGTGCTCAAGATACTAGATGAAATAACATTTTAAAATTATTTTTCCCTCTGATGTAAGGTATAAAAGGCCAAAAAAAGCCTGAGTTAAGCTATTCTACATGAAAATAATGCCTTCTAAACTTTAAGCTATCTTGTTATTTTTTTTAGCATATTAGGTTTGTCTACATAGGAATTTCAGAATGAGGCAAAGAAGTTGGTCCTAGATTATGTTAAATGAAAGAAGGAGCTTCCACTTCACTACCTAGAGCTGGTTTACAGAAATTCCTATGTTAACCATTTCATTTACAGATTCTGGTTTTTTTTTTCCTTCATAGTTGGCAATTTTGGCAAGGAAGTAAGCGCAAACTTTTGCGTGTCAGCTTTGTGATTTTTCTCACTGTGCTTTATGAGATGCCTCCTACAACTGGCAGTAGGCCTGAGAGTTTAACACTGGCTGTGTTAAACTGCCATGATGCTTTTCCCATAACTCAGCTGGGTTTTGCCAGTTCAATTTCTAAACTGCCATGAGAGCAGCCTGGAAGACACATTGCTCACTTCCAGCAGTCTTTAATATAAACAGGATAATGTCTTGTATTGGCACTCATGCAGTCAGATGGATTTGCCCATGTAGCTTTGGAGGAGCAACATTATGATTTCAGAAGAAAGAAATCTGGAGGATGAAGTAAAAAGCAGTGTGTGGTTTGTTGTGTTTTTGGTAGTTTTGGGGGTTTTGTTTTGTTTTGGTTTTTTTTTTTGGTTTTGTTTTGATTCATTTTTCTTTGGAGGCCTCCCTCTGCAAGTGCATTCAGAAAGTGCAACATTGCTGCTTTCCTTGGCAAGCTGTCAATGTCTGGTAGGATGAATTCCTGGGAGGAAAAGCACTGCTGAAGAATTTTATGCCAGAGAAGGTGGTGATCCTACTGAGCTTTTTGGTGCTCATTTGAAGGTATAGAATATCCACACAAAACCTTTTCCTTCCTATAATTTAATACCCTTCATGCCTAAAATACTGAAGAAGTAAAACTTGAAAGGCAGCAGCAACAAATGGGGAATGTCCTGGGTATTATGGATGTCCCCTACAGACATTAAAGACATTTGGCTAGGTCTGTAACATACTGTGCTGCCCCTGGGTGAGAAATGACTGCCTCAGAAATGGAAGAAGACCTGGACAATTCACAAGATAAAGCCTGCCTTGAAAGGAGCATGCTAAAACAGACTGACTGTTTTGCCATGAGCTGTCCTTTCTCACACCCGCTCCCACACATCTCACTTTGCACCCACAGTATAAAGAATGTTTTAAAATTATTAAAATTTCTTAAAAAGTGCTCCTACTTTGGGCATTAGCCCATCAATGCAGCGTTTCTGATCCAGTGCTCTCTGTATGCACTATAGCACAGATGCACAGCTCAGTCTTGGGAGCGAAATTCCAGCCCTGACTTTTACAAATTCCACAAGACATACACAGAAATGATGTGCATGAAGAGCTCTCATTGTCTGCAAGGTCATATAGTTTATGAGCACTGTTAAAAGTCTCCTCCTGGTAAGATCTCAGCATTTATGTAGAAAGGATGTTTTCCTCTCTTTATGGTATCGTGGGAATTTTTCACCTTTTCTTGGGTTCCTGTTTGGCTTCAACAATTTTTGAGAAACTTTCCAGTGTGTTGGTCAGCGCACTGGACGTGTGCAATGACAGAACATTTTGCCAAAGTGCTCTCTGTTTTCCAAGCAAACAGGAAGGTACTGGGAGCACTGACTGAGGCTTGGTCCTCTCTTGTCTTCAGTCACCACCACAGAATATTTTTCCTTTGACTTGGGACAGGGAGTAGGAGCAGGAATTACCATCTCAGTTTTGTTTATTCCAACAACATCTTGTAGACATTTGCTTTTGTGACACCCTTCCAGATGGGACTGAGCATGCAGCTATTTGAGTCCCAGAGCTCTACAGATGTCCAGATGGAAGACTAGAGTGCACAGCAATCAGTGAGTAATTGGGTAAGTGATAGACCTGCTGCAAAGCAGCATTACCTCAGCCTTAAGGAGGATTAATTACAAAAGACCTATGATGCCAATTAATTCTCTTTAAAAAGTTGTGTGTGGATTCAAGGCACTTTAAGTCAAAGAAGCTGTACTTAATTCAACATAATATGCCTACATAAATAAGCAAGTGTTGAAAGATATTAAGCACTTTATATAGCACACTAGCAAAAGTATCTGAGTTTTAAAATCTTTTTTGTAAACGTATTCTGGAAGCAGTAATAAACTGATCCCCCTGTCACCAGAGGTGGTCTTCCTAAAGCATAGTATAACCTCTGGTTTTGTCTCACACATAGCACCCAGTGCTGAATACTGAACATGAAGTTTGATCCCAAAGTGCTGATAAAATACAGCTGATTTCTCAGCTTAGGCTGACAAGATTTGTTCATGCTTAAAAAAATAATGCCTCAAGTGACAAGCCCTCAAGATTTCAAAGGAACCCTAAGAGGGTTTTGTTCAATCAGAAGGTAACAGAGATGCTCTTCCTGACACATTGCTGCAGTCTCAATGGAATATGATAGACACCAAGGAGGGGGAAATACTACTGATCAGGTTAACATGAAAACTTTTTGCAAGCACTAATTGGAATGCAAATTTTTTGTGCCATAAAAAACCAGAGCTATGAATAGAGCGTTGGAGTTTAATTGATTAAATCTGTCAGTTTCTAAAAAAGCCAGAGATACACCCTCTGATATACTTGACTCCCAACAGTTTTATTAATAGCTTTATGGTGCTTCAGCTTCCATAGAGATGCAGGTACAAAACACTGTATGTTTTTACACTGAAGTAGATTTCCTATGAAAGGCACACAGCAGAGTGTGTGACTCACAAGGTGAGCAGGAATGTGCCTGTCAGTGGTGGCTGGCTCTGCTGGCACAGAGCTGAGCAGCAGCAGCACTGAGGCTGACAGTCACTGAGGACCAGGGACATGCAGAGGTTTGCCATTGCTCCATGAAAGAAATTGCAATAAATTGTAACAAACACAGGCTGTAAAATACCAGGAAATCAAAGAGAAAGAATAAAAAAAAAAAAAAAAAAAAAAAAAAAAAAAAAAAAAAAAAGTCCGGCTAATTTCTGTTTTAATTTCACCACCATTTTCCCAAATTTGTGCTCTCAGGAGCTAACAAACTTATGGATCCTGCACTCAGATACGTGCTCCCCTTTAGATAAGTATGACAGAGTGTATGAGTGTATGTGTGTGAGAGGTATCAGCCCCTCTGCTTATCAGTATGCTCAAGCTTAATGCTTAACGTGACAACTTCCCCCACAGCTGCTTTCTCATTATAGCTCAAGTAGGTGAGTTTCAAAATTATATATCCAGTAAGTCACTCTGCAGAAGTTCACTGTCACCCTCTGAATCCTCTGCCTTATTCCCTCAATGTGAATTATATTTTTTCTCAAATCTTGGACCAATATTTATCAGAACATATATCGGAACTTTTCAAAATTGCTGTATTTAATTGAGAGTCTGCAAATTCCTTACCTATCCAAGGGCAAGGATAAAACCCTAAATGAAATGCCATTAAAAATTACTGTATAAATTAAAGCCAAACTAGAATGCTTTCGTTAATCTTCCATCCTGCCCCCAAAATTTAAAAAATAAAGAATTCATGATCCTATGATCCAAAATAATACCCATGTATACAGCATGACACATAGTATCATGATGTTTCATTAGTAAGACTGTTATATATGGCTTGTGTTTTATTACTGTAATAGTATTTAATAGATAGTTCTTGCACTTTGCATTGCATACCTGGTCTCACATTGTGGCTCAAATATTTAGTCTTTAAAGAAGAGAATATCAAAAGAGGAAATAAAAAAAAAAAATTCAATAGGTTTATATTTCTACTCTGTGTAGAACCACATGAACCTTTTCTGATTTTCCAGCAATTCCAAAAAGTCTGAAACAGTTCCAAATCACCTGAGTCAGAATGAGAAAGCATGAACTACCTGAAAACATGAGATAGCAGTTTAAAAATTAAAATGGTAAAGAAAAAAGACCTTCAAGTAGAAAAATCTTTTCAATTTGGAATACTGGAATATCAAGATATTGAATCAGAGAAAAGCACTTTAACTTCTATTTCAGTTTTTATTAAATTTCCATCAATCTCTTCTTGACCCAAACAATTCAGAAAAATTGAAATGGAGCCAAGGAAAAATTCATTGCCACCCAATCAGTGTTTTCCAACAAATTTGACCTACCCTTACTTTCTCCTGGTACTTGGCAAGGAGATTATTTATGAATTTTTCAACTTTACTTTTTATGTTTTTCTATAGAAAGAAATAAACACAACTGAGGAAGAGGTTCCAGCATAAATATATTTGACAGCTCATGGAGAGATAACTTGGTGCTTTTAATCCTGCTGGCTAATAACACCATAAACTTACCCTGCACAGAGTCCTCTTTCTAAGGTATGAACTCTCAAGTTTGGACACATTAAATAAGTGAATGACTTGTTACAGTGCAGGTGCATTGAGGCTGGCTGGGTTGGGGTGGGTGTGGGCAGCAGCACAGGGAGCAAAGCCCAAAGCCGTGGTGGGGCACCTGAGGCTGGGTGATGAAGGCTCCAGCCAAGGTTTCATGGCCAGAGCAACAGCAGCAAGAGAAATTTGGAACGGCCACTGTTGTAGTGTGTTTTTATATTTTGTAATATTTTGTAATAGTTTTTGTATTCCTTTAGTTTTCCTAAGTAGTTTACCCCAAACTGTGCCCCTTCCCTATACCTATGTTAACATTCTCCTGGGTTGAGATCATCCCCAAACCCCCAGCCCTGACCCTCTGTCAATCATTCAGCATCCCATCCTCTCTATCCAGAACCTTCGGCCAAATCCATCGTGTGATTAGCTGGAGGCCAAGAGTCAGCCCCCCAAGAAGTATCCTATACATTGCCCAAAATGTCCATTCCTTTAGATCCCATCCCTTTAGCACCCTTATTGGTCAACAAACATTATCTAGCTTTTGTTTCCACCTCCCTTTAAATGTGACCTTGGCATAGCTCCCGTTGCTCTGAGCAGGAGCCCCCTGAGGTTACAGGAGTCCCTTGGGAGCTCCGAATAAACCTTGGAATAACCCCTGCTGAGAGTCGGCCTTTTTCTCT
>VZRH01003822.1:1779636-1831730 GCA_013397555.1 Urocynchramus pylzowi | reverse complement strand
TTTTTTTTTTTTTTCTTTTTCTTCTTTTTCTTTTAAGGTAGAAAACCACCTTGTGTGCTTCGGAGTGGCCTGCGAAGACTGGACTGAAACTGAAACATCAATAGCTGCCAGCAAACACTGGCAAGGAGCCAAACCAGTGGCAGGGAGTTTTTCCTGGAAGCAATGAGACCGTCCTTCCCGTTGGGAAGTAGCGGTGTGCGCGGAGCCGTGCGCGGAGCCACCGTCAGCGCCACAGAGCCGGAGCCGCCGCGGGTGCGCCACCAACACCTGGGAACAGTGGGACTCACAGATGCTCCAAGGTTGCTAGAAAGGCTTGTGGTGAAATTTATGGATGTTCTACAAGTAACCAACCCACAGCTATTCCAGCTGCGAATAGGCAAGTTGCAAATAATAGTTGAGGTCCCAGGCCGATTCTCCGCAGGGCTGCGAGGCAGTGTGGGGGAGTGCTGTGTGACTCCAGTGTTTTTTGCCCTCAGGAGTGGGGGAAGGAAGGAGGTGCAGCCTCTCCTCCCTTCCCTGCAGCTCTACAGACCGTGCACAAAATTCAGCACCAAATTCAGCTGTGTCTTTACACAACCAGATGCCAGACTGCAAACATTTTGAACGTCAAACCTTTCAAACCACTCCACCAAAGAAGAAAACTGTGCCTTCATAAAAACACCAAGATCAAATACAGACCCTGATTGACACTTTGCAAGAGTTCTTCAAAACAAGCCCCAGAAACCAAAAGAGTAATTTGTGTATATTTTCTAAGGTTTTGTTGTACTAATTCTTTAGAAAACTCTGGCAAATCTTCCTCACAAGACACATGTAACAAGTAGACATAAACCAGACTTCTCAGGTCATACTCTTTAGTTCAAGAAAAGTGGAAACAAATAGAGCAAGAAATTAAAAGTGAATGAAAATGTTGAAGCCTCTTAGTTACAATTTCTTCAGGTTCTCATCTTACAATGAGTCTTCAGAGCAGCTATTACAGGGTCTAACTCTATAATTCATTTTCATAATAAAGCAGCAAGCAGGTGAGCAGGAGAGGTAGCAGTAATTTGCACTAGCCATCATGAAAATACTTACAAATTATGGCTCTAAAGGAGTCATATGATTAAAAAAAGAGATTATTCAACGCTGCAAAATGACATGCAAAAGAAACTTGTGAGGGCATGCTAATTGTGTATACACAGAGTCATGCTCCATGGGAGAAACAAAATTCCTTTACTTAAAAAATAAAAATAAAATAAAAAGGATTAGTAATGATTGGAAAGCAGACGTCTGTCCATGTATAAAGAGCTAAAACCTAAAAAAACAGATTGAAAAATGTGTTTAATTGACATTTCTAGCATCTGTTTTATTTTCATCTTCAATTAGGAGCCAAATCCAAAGAAAAGAAGTGTTTTGGCTCTGAGTCAAGTTAAATTTTTCTGGATTTAATTCATTTTTATCAAGTGCAGTTTCAATGCCTTTTATTTATTTATTTATCTATTTTAATGGATCAGTCTTTTATAGCACATCTTACATACGTGGGTGAGTTTTAGATCAGGAATAAAGCAATATATGCTGACATTTCCAGTAAAAGCTGTTCTTTATTTCAGAAATATTATGAAACTCTGACATGCCTTCCTATCCTCCCCACTTCTCCCTTCCCCAAACAACAGTAATTTCTGGCAGTTAGTTGGACCCATTTTCTCTTCAATGCATGAAGAATTTTGAGTTCTGGCAAAAGCAATGATCAGATATAATTTAGTCTTTTATTTCAGTCTCCCAGCAGAACTCTTCCTACAACAAATTGAACATAATTTCCTTTCCTATAATGAACCTAAACCATGGTAAGTTTATGTCTCTGCAGACACCACCCTAGCTTCTGTCCTTTCCCCAGATTTCCTACTTGCATGTTGTCAAGACCAACAACTCAGGCTATTTTTGACCTGGTGGATGCTTTACCTTCCCATGTCCTTCTCTGAAATCTGGTCACTCTTGTGGACTCAAAATTTCTGGGGGTGCAAGTGGTGCACTGTCTCTGACTATTGCTGTTGTGGATCATACATCCCATTGGAATTATTCCAAACTCTCATGGAGCCCTACATGTCAAAATTCACACCCAAAACAAATTGGGGAGCCATAAGAAACCACTACCTGTGATCTACTTGGTACCTGAAAGCCTTGCTACTAAGTCTTTAAATAAGATTTAGCTAAGATACAGCTTTGTAGGATCCTTACTTGAAAAGAAAAGGTTGTAAGATGTGAGCAAGTCCCAAGAAACTTTTGTCTTTAATGACAGTACACTGACAAGGACAGAGCTTTTTAAAACCAAACCAACTATTTGCTGGAGCTGTGAGCTAGAATAAGGTGTATTTTATAGCTTATTTTCCTTGTTGCATTACCCAGGGACTGTAATGTAATTTGCTGGTGCCACCTGCCCTATTCAAATACATTAAAATAAGGATTCTTTGCTGTATTATGAAGAACATAGCCACTTTGTCCTTTGATCTCAAGCTTGTATTAAAAATCATGTTTGGATGTTTGATTTGTTTTTACAATGAGTAAGCAGGCAGTGTTTTGCAGTGGGTTTCCATAATCAGATATTCACTTCTATCAGGCACTTTTGAATAAAGTATAAAGTGTTGGCATGGAGGAAAAGTACAAAGCTATTCTAAAAGGAAGCACACTGATTAAAAATGAATTAATAAGTTCAAATAATGAAAGACTATAAAATAAGCCAAAATCTACACTCCAATGCAGGCAATGTATGAGGATCACAGCATGTTAACCTTAAGTTTCTATTTAACTCTACTGACAGCTATTCCCAGTAACACTGAAATAATGCTAACACACCTTTCATTCTCTTTCCCTTACATATGTGCATATATAAATATATGTAAGTGTGTGTTATGACACATAGGTACCAGTACTAGCATTTCTTCTATAAACTTAACTTGGATTAAGACCTCAGCCCTGCAGCCTGGGAGATTGAATTACATCATCCCAGAGCTTTCAATGAATGGTATTTCTGTGCTCACAAAAGCTGAATCCCAGGTATTAAACTGAGAGAGAGGTTAAGTGCTTACACCTGTCTTGCCTGGGACCCTCCTACTTTGATACCATTTTTATCTTCTTGTAAGAGATAATTAAGCCCCAAAAACACTTTCATGGAAGACCTTTGAACGTTCATGTACATCAGATCAGGGCTGGAATCTGCAGATTGCCGATCAAGACCCTTTCTCTTATAACATCAAAGTATTTCTTTTTTATTTCATGAACAGTCCTTGAAACTGCTCCTCTATCCACTAAAAAACTGTACTAAAGCCAATTAAGCTGTCATATGAAATTGATTGGGCATTAAACTGAAAAATCTATGTTTAAAGCCTTGCCTTCATGCAAGCTGGCTTTACAACTGGACTGACCTATAGCAAATAGTCACGACCATCAGAAGTGGTATGATGGACCATTGTATAAATGGAAACTTGCAGTCAGTCAGGAGAGTTTGCACTTCATTGATCAGCTAAAAGATGAGAAAATGACCTGTAAGTGCAAGTCTGAAAGTAAGGGGAGTTCTAACACATCTTGTTTACCTGGACCAGGAACTAAAGTGCCTGGATTCTTCAGTACTGTGGAGCTGAATGTAAAGGTTCAGTAAACCAAAATACTACCCTAAACAATCTGTAGGCAAAACCTCAGACAAAAGAAAGGGCTCAACATCTGTCATAAGCATTTCTGAATTAACATGTTGTAGCAAAACTGTTGTGTATTTCTCACACACACTCAAAAAAGTGAATTACTTTTTGCATGAATGTTGGCCATTCCAAAGGTACACAGGAGGTATAAAAGTTACATACTTTTCAAAATAAATGATGTTATCAGTCATATATAGCAGTTACAAAAACAGGAGAATTTAAGGTAAAACTTTTATAAACAGGAGGGTTGGATTTTGGCCAGTAACATCTCTTATCCAATGCCTTATCAGGTAGAAAGCTCTCCTTCCTGGTGAATGGTATCCTGAGGGATGGAGAATGGCATGAAAACTGAACACTGTAAATACACTGAATGATTTCTTTTATAATAGTGTATTACTAATGACTCCCTAGTTAAGATTGGGTTGAGATTTGCATTTAAATCAAGGCTGAAACAGCCTTATTTCACACTTTAATGGTTGAGTAGTCTCTAAATTTGGCACAGTAAACTTCAGAGTAGAATTTTTCTAGCTACTTTCTTTAGTAAATATTTACTACACAGTTATTAAATATTTGCAAATGAAAGTTGCAAAGGAAACAGCTTTCTTTTGTGTCTCATTTTCTTGGATTTTACAGTCCTAAAGTCCAGCGAACTTCACAAATACCTAAGTGCATATATGTGTATATGCACACCTTACAGTCCTTCAGGTATTTTTTACCTGTTAAATTACTGCCAACGTAGACACTCTGGAAATTCTGAATGAAGCACAAACTGCTGTTTTGCCAAGCCAGCCAGCCAGCCTACTGAAGCTGTGTGTAGAGGAGACCCTTCATCCAGGCTCTTGTTTTGTTTAAAATAAATCTCTTGTTCCTTGGGTTCACTTGTCCTTTTTTCCTGTGTGGAGCTGGGCAGCTCATCACCTGTATCACATCATATCATCCCTGTATTAATATACTGTATTAATGCTTGTTACAATCATGGATTTTTTTGATTGTATATTTTGGTCCATAAAAAGGACACAATCATAACTGTAATGGGAAAATAACAGTTTTGTTACAGAGATTCATAACAAGGTGAGAGAATTAGTGAACTTACCCCAAGCTAATCATAACGACTGGAAAAGTGGGTTGTGAAATTGGATAGGATCTGAGTGAATAATGTAGTTCTCCATTCCTGCTTTGAATCTTTTCATTGCAAGCCTCCAGTTAGCCCCATAACTCTTTCACTTCTTCACCTTTTTTATTCCAATGGCCAAAATCCCTTCTTGAGGGAGGACAGCCTCAATCCAAGGTGCTTCACTACTCAGGTATGAGATGTTTCTTTTGTACTGAGCCAGAAGAAATTCACCAGACTGAAGACAGGCAAGAGGTGAGGATTTGAATTAGACTAAGTTTAAGGTAGGTAGGGTTAAGGAAGAGGCCAAGGAGAGAAATAATAAATCAAATGCCAGCAGACTATCAGGTAACTTCAGAGCTTATTTGCCTTTCATAGCTGGTATTACTGGGATGTACAATCCAATAACCCCATCCATGGAAAAGAAAGCAAACAATAAACCTGTATGGACTTCATACAGTGTAGCAAATATCAGGTTTAATGTATATTATTACAATTGGGTTATGAATAATGGGTTGAATTTCTCTTTGATTAAGTAGTGCTGGATTAGGAAACGAGTAGCCTCAGATCAAACAGCTTGTGGAAAGAATTAGCACAGTTCTTGAGAAGCCTAGCAAGTAGAAAAAAGAAAAGAAGAGAGAGAGAGAAGAACATTAAAAGAGTGCAACAAAAAGCTCCCAGCTTCAGAAGGGCAGTGAGACTCTGCAGAGCAGTGAACCTTGGGTGCAAGTGAGAGGTTGCCACATCCCGCCCCATGAGAAGCACTGAAAAGCTGCCACAGGGATTTTCTCCACTGTCCATCGTGTTTCCTCCAGTTCCTCTACTGTTTGTCTGTGTGAAAGACCCCTTTTTTTTCAATTACATAAAAGGACAAGAAGAGATAAAAGACGGGTCCAGGAAGTTATGCTGCCCAGATAATGACCCTTTCTTTGTTAAAATTCCTAAATGTGAAATCCCAAAGAGAACAAATTCAGCCTCTCATCTTCTATTTCCCTTCCTCCTTTTGTCCATGTTGCTGTCAGTCTCTTTGACACATTATTCTTCAAACACTCCCTATCAACTCTAATATTTCCCAAGAAGGAGACTCTTTTATGTTCTTCATCATCATGAAGACACCATACATTTCTTTGGGTCAATGAACAACTTTCTCTCTGACCATTCAACCTGACAAGTAAATTACACTCAGACTTCAGAAGAAAATAATACATCTATGACCAAGATCAAACAAAACCCATACTAACAGTGTGTGATTCACCATGGGCCCTTTACTCATTTCAGCATTACTGGAAATATACCTTATCAATGTTAACTAACCTAAATATTTTCATGCTTTTAAAATCCAATGGAAATTTTAAGATTTCAGTTATCCCTAATGTAGAAAGCCTTTGATTATTTCTTGCAGCTTCCACTGACACAGCAGCATTTAAAGAGAAAAGCTGCCAGGCCAAGCACAGACCAAAGGAACGTGTAAATTATCTATTCAGAAGCCCTAACTGGCTGCAAAAGAGACACCACTGGTGCACTTTAAGTGAGTGCAAATGACAATAAAGTGCTGCAGGTCATGGAAGGGAAAGCAAGTGACTGTCAGAAAAAAGCCTGGTGATGCAGTATAGGCAAAATAGGAGACAACTGAAGTGATGAATATTTAGATACAGGACTGAAAACAAAGATTTCCATGGTAACTTAATTTAATTTTTCTTTTAGTGGAAACATTTGAAAATTATTATGGCTGCAACAGAAATTGAACTATAGGTTTTTCTTGAAGCCTTTATTTAGTCTAGGCTTCACAATTTAATTCCTGTCCAGCATCATATACCAAAGAGACAGCTAAAATGAGTAAATATTGCATGGTTGTCTTAATATTTGAAGGATCAGGTGCATAAAGGGTGTGGCATACACAAATAGGTAAGTAATACAAATCTAAGATATCAAGGTGTTATGAGTGGGATTTTAAGTTTGAAGTACATTTCCCTGAGATGGGCACAGCTTACCCAGCTACTGCATAGTGCATACAGCAAAAAAGCAGGAGGAGATAGAAAATTCCTTATGATAAAGAGGACAGTCAGTGTCTTTTCTAAACTACTTAAAAACTAAACAAATTTTTAGACATCATTTATTGTGATTTTATACAATATTACTGATAAGTAAATTTTTTATTTGCTTTATGAGAGTAACTGTGCTATTCTGTAAGCTGAAAAACTTAGTATTAAACAACCTGTTACCACATTATACAATTCCTTAGTTGAATCAGAATAACAGCTTAATACAGGCATTTCACACAGCTAGAAACAGGTAACTGGAACATAAAAAAAATAGAAAGGTCTTATCATTAGACACTGTGTCTTCCTGCTATAAGAACAATAACAACAGTGATTCATAGTTGTGCAGAGAGATGCTTAGCTGCTGAAACATGCTTTACTGGTATTTTTGGTCCCATAAAGATTTTGAAGATGTAAGTCTTCATTAAACTTTTTAACTCTTGGAAATCTATGAGTAATTTGTACTTAAGGGAGATTTTTTTTTTTTTATTTTTTAAGGTTTTTTCAGATTCTGGAATTTCTATTCTTTTTTGTACACAGAAATAATAGCATGCTTTACAATTTGTGAGTAGAAATAGTATACAGAATAAACATCCCTTTTCTGGGCAAACTTTGAAATACTGAGATGTGGAAATTCAAACTCTTCAAAGAGTTTGTTACCTGCCAGAATACGTAAGAGGATTTCTGCTCATACTTTAATAATCAAATAATTGTGTTTGTCCATCTCACCCATTTTCTTTTTCACATCAAGGTTTCTACCTTAGTGTAGAAAGTGTGATGGTGTACTTTTCCTTAAGTAAAATAATATTTTCCACATCAAAAAACTATATATATGGAATCAAGGGTGGAGCTGAAAAGAAAATTATGAATAAAAAATTTGCTGAAAAACTCAGCAAAACAAACAACCCCTCCCTTCCTTTTTAAATGGGAGGAGAAGACTTATTAGCAAATTCAGGCTGACTTATGAAAATATTTTTACTCAAAAATGAAACATTTTGTTTTGACACCTTTTGAAATTGAAATATTCATTTATGGACATACTAAAATCTTTCACTTTGACATTTTCTAAGAGAACGTTTCTGAATATTTATTTTGAAATTAATTTTTCCTTTGAAGCAGGCTCAAAAAATTAAATATGCTTTAAATGAGGAAGAATACTCTGCTCAAGGTAAAAGAAAAAAAAAATTACTTATCTTGAAGAAAACACATAAAAGGAACATTTTCCCGTTCTCATTATTTGTGGATCTATGCTTTTTCTCTAATTTTTGCTTTGTTTAAATCTGTTGCTTATAGTCAGAACCTAAAAAAAAAATGCTATGGTTCATCTACTTTCATTGGTCTCTACCAGTTGACTTCAGCTGGACCACAGTGTTTACTGAATGAACAAAACTACATTCTCCATTTAGAAAGAAGAAGACCACGAGAAGGGAAAGGGACTGCTGTCATCAGCAGTGTGCCTATGTGTGTCCCTGACTGTCCATTCCTCCCTCCCCCCCTCACAGCTGATTCCCCATTTTCCATCTGTTTGATTTGCTTAAGCAGTTAATTAATTTATAGGCAACTTGTGTCAATATGTTTAGTTAGCAAGTAGCTGTCACAGGAGTATCCCATCTCACTAGTGGGAAGGCGATTTTAGTTGTCAGATGAGAATTTAAGGATGCAAATGTTGGTATTTTGCCAGAAATCCTGCTTTACATCATGGGAATAGGCACAGGACATCTTATCTACCTTTTATTTACAGAGGAAGGATACAGCCCTGTCCTCATGGGAGCAGCCCACCAGGGAGGGAAGGGCAATTTACCCCAGCATTTACAGGACCAGTTCAAAACAGGGCAGGATTTTTGTTATTTATACTTTCTAGAGAAAAGTTCTAGAAACTGTCAGTGCCCCTGTGAACTATGAGTTGTTTTCTTTATATTTTTACAGGCAAAGAAGAAATTCTCTCACTGATTCTCTGAAGACCTTTCCTCCCCCTGAACTCTGGTCCCATTTCATATTTGGTCATTTCCTATTTCACAGGTACTGTGGGTTCTCTCACTGGAGTGGGCCATTCACGCATGGAGACATTTCTTGTCAAATCAGGCTTGAAATGCCACTGCACTTTTGCTTTTATTAACCACCTTTACATGATAATCATCACCTTGCTTGCTGTGACTCAGCACTGAGCATTAGTGATCTATGTGCAGCAGATCACTGCAGCTGGTGAAAAAAGTGGGTTTTTCCTTCTCCTCCCTGATAATTGAGGCTTTGCTTAGATGGCGAGAGGGAAAATATTAACACCTGGAAATGAGGGAAAAACAAACAGCATTGTTGAGCTTCATTATAACTAAGAGCTTTACTAAAAGGAACATCAGTGCAATTAGAGTGTAATCCAAAGCCCATTAAAGTCATTGGGAATCAGTCCACTGAATTAAACAGACTTTAGATCAGGCCCACACTGCATATCAGAAGGCAGTGCTATCTGAAGGGGATTGCATTTTGAATTGTGAATAACACTGCTGCACACACAGCTTTGCTAACAGAAATTCCAGCTCTGTCACATTTTCAGATGCTGGCATTCTCTTTTCATCAACATTTGTCTTGTAGCAGATTGTGGTTATTATTCTAAATCCAAACTGCTTTTTGAAAAAGCATCATCATCATCTGGGCAGATCTGTTGAATAGTTCTATAATATAGTGGGCATAGCCATGGCCAACACAGAGCAATAATAAAAAGACACCTTGTAAACATGTAATTTTAATGTCCTCTCAATTTCCTAGGCATTTTAAATGTTTTGTAGTTAGACCAGAACTGGCTCTGTAAGTGGAAAAAAAAGCACGATCGGGGTCAGTTGCTCAGAATGCTTGAATGTCTTACAGAAGCCCCATGTCAAAAGGCCTTGAAATAACCATTCATTTTTCCCTGTGATGCTACCAAGAGAGGGGAGGTGGCAGAAAGTATTCTAATCATTAGTAACAACTTTGTTCCTAAATTCATTGCTGGTATCCATTGCTGGTCCAGCTAATTTGGTGAGATAGGACAGGACAGATTGTTGCACTTACTGAATTTAAAATGAAAAAAAGGAATGTGCTAAAGGAGCTGGCTTTAAACAAAATTCCTTCACCAACAGGTAGCACCCACCAGGGTGCTAGCTCTCCTCTTCCTTCTTTTGCATGGATGAACTTTTTTTGTAAGGGTTATGCAGCATCTCTACCAGCTACACCTGTGTTCACCCTGGGCAGGGGGCTTGTGCAGAACCATCATACCCGGGAGAAGCTCGAAGCACCCCTACCCTGCTGTGCTCAAGAACTCTGCCTCTAACCCCTATGGCTAATTCCTGCTTTCAACATGGCAGTCATTGTGGGAAAGAAAACACAAGTCTGGATAGGCTACAAGGAAGAAATTTTCTGACTAGGCCCATTTTTCTCACTGGACACATTTCCAGGACTTTTGTAGAAGCTGTTTTTGCAAGAGAAGTGACAGGAAGGCAAAACAGTGATGTTACTATACACCTTACCATGGGTGAGGGGATGAAGGGAAAAAGTTATGAAAGAGATACAAAAACCCAAGTAAAACAGTTAATTAACTTGATGTAGGAAGCTGAGAGCACTTCTGTTCTGTATCACTCAGTCTGACAGGCAAGAGAAAAGCGGTGGCACTCCGGGGTTGAAGAAGGTGATGAATGGAAGAGTCCATCTAAGTTGCCCAAAGGCAACTGGTGCAGCTCACAAGAAGACAATGTTCCTTGGTGGAGGAAATTGTAAAAAGCCTTGAACAAAATTCTTTTTATATCTCAGGCCAAATAAGGAAATATTAATACTGTCAAATAATTTTCGGTGTTGTCTTTTTCCATTAGTATCCTTCAAGGAGATTTACAAATGAATTCTGTGTCAATATCTGACATACAGACAAAGCAAAGAAACAGTATATGAACTACACTTGAAGAACCTGGACACTTTGAACAAGGCAGGGAGAACAGACAGAAATAATGGGGAACAGAAGACACATTTCTTTTTCACTCATCTATGACAAAATTCAAGACAAAGATTAAATCAATTAATAAAAGCAGAAGAATATTCCTTTGTCAAATTCTGGGATGGAACTATTAGTTCTTAGATATGAGAGCTTACAAAACCCCCAAAGAACCTACTAGAAATGCTGTTGCTGAGAGCATTGAAGTTTTGCTACCGGTGGCAAGTAATAAAATATGGGAAGCCAAGATGTAGAGTTTGCTATTCCTGTTATAAATATGCATCCTCCTTCACCCAGCAGAGAAGAGAAATTTAAATTCTCAGTTCTTCAATTCAGCTGCATCATTTGGAATTAATTTCCCTAAAGAAAAAGCAAGGGATCAAACAAGGTTGATCTCTGTTACAATCACCAAATAAAATTGAATTTGACACCAAATATTAATAATCCTTGGGCATAACCAGTGGTAGAAACAGCAAATTTCTGACTGAAGGCGGAATAAGTTAGCTCTAATGAAAAAGGCTTAGATTAAATTTATGATTTGCAGATGAAGCATCTAACACAATTATATTCTGATAAACTCACATGTCAGAAACAGGCCAGACTATTTTGTCATGATGCCCAGTGCCTGTCTTGGATGAGGCAAGTAAGAGTTTGTACTTCTGTAGCTGCTTTTTCTGAAGAAACCAGAATGACTTACAAGCATCACTTCACTTATGCAAACAATGGAGAATGGATAATTACAAGCTGAAATAAAACTGCCCTGGTGTGAAACTCAAAAACAATCCACGAAAGTTTAATCAGGTGGGAAGACTATTCTCCACTGGAAACAGCAATAGCACATTGGAGATGTAGTATGGACATACTTTTCTGCAAAGTGGTCAAGACCTCAATTTCACATTTTGCATTTTCACATTCAATAGCTTATTACCCCATATACTTTTCTTCATCTTTAATTTAATTACAACTGGTTGCTGAAATGATGTGCATTGAATAACTGGTGTCACTTCCTACAGCCTATTTTTCTGCCCATTTAAAAAGTCTGATAGACTTACAGAAGAAAGTGGTGTAACAAAGTGTTATATTGTGAAGTGAAGGAAATAAAATCAAATTAACACTAATTTAATTTTGAATACAAGTGTCCAGAATAAGGTCTTAAAGTGATTTAGCTCCACTATTTAAATGGCCAATTCAGATTAATTTTCTGGTAGTCATGCATATAAGGTCTTATTCAAGAGAGACTTGACTTCTCACTTCTGGGGAACCATTTCATTGATGATGTAAAAACCGGGAAAGGTGCTCATTACAAAAGGGACACAGGAAGAAACCTATTAGCTGTTGACTGGATAATTTAACCAGGAAGTGACAACAAAAGGATTACATCCAGATTACACACAACCAAGTTCAACAGTCATTGAGGAAGTATAATATAAGAGGAAGTGGGTGAATTATCACAAACTTCTTGAACTTTGAATAAATATAAAGGCAGGGTCTAAATGTATCAATATGCAAAGCTTTGAAAAATGGTCAAGTCAGAGTGCAATCATTTTGCTATTTTAAGCAATTATGATTTCCGTTAAGGGCAACTTTCATCTTCTATTTTATCCACTCTGAAATAAGGTGTTTGTACCATGGTGTCAGGCTTTGCCCTTTTAGAAATGAAATTTTATCTGTCAGATATTAGTGGAATATTAGTATGTGCCCACATTCTCACACACTGGCATCTTAAAATGACTTCGTGAAGAAGATATTTTAAGTCATGCTTAAACAGAACAAAATAAAATCAGCTCATATATATTCTCTGTATAACAGAAATTGATTTTAACATTACTTTGGAGCACATACATTACTTCTGCACACTGCTTCCTTTGTATTTTCTTCAAACTCCATCTCCCCTCTAGCAAAATCAAAAAATATAAAATATTGCTACTTAAAAGCACATCATAAAATGCATCTGATGGACATAGGTATCACATGCCAAATGTCTGAATTGCCATATTTCCAGATGTTGGTTTAGGTAGAGCTTTTCATTCACTGTGCTTTGCTATTAGAATCCTTGAGTTTTCTGTTTTCCAAGCATTTTGCTTTTGATTTTAAGAGATTGTACTCAGGCTTGTCTGCTCAAAGGTGTTGCAAAGGGATTAAGATGGAGGCAGAGAAGAAAACCAAAGCAGACACCTTTTATTTTCTATTCACCAACATTTCTGTGTGAGAGGTCTTTGCTGTATTTCCAAAAAGCAGTACTCTTGCAAAAACACAGAGAGAGACAACTTTATCTTTCTGCTTTCCTAAAATGTTTTCCAGAGGCAGCTCAAGGAAAGCAGTAAAGATAGACATAATTGTTTTGATTTCAATAAAAGTAACCAGTTTCACCTCTCAGGTCAGGTGTTATGGTGTGATAATGCCATTTAGATGCAGAGTCATTTCTAGAGCAGCAAGCATTTTTCATAGCCCAAGGAACAGTGGCCCAGCACTTCAGCTGACATGAATCAGCACAGTTGCACTGAACCAAATGGAGCGACTCTGATTTACATAGACCAAAAACATGGTCCTGTGTTTCCAGAACCACATTTTGTAATACCCTGAGGATATGTTTTGAAATAAATAAATAAATAAATAAATAATTCAGGGCTGTGTAATTCACCTGGCAAGCTTGACTTGCTGTGCTGAGCCAAGACTCGAGCACAGCCCTTATGGTTGACAGGCACCATTAACTCACAATTTCACAGCAATATCCACAAATACCCAGTTTGACTCAAGAATATTATGGAAACCACTTTCCTACCCCAGATCTCTATCATGGAGGAATATCAAATGGCTACTTAGCAAAAGAGTTTCATCTGAAGAAATTGCCCGTAGATAGACATCTCATCCTTGCAGAGAACATGAGACTCAAAATCCTACTTTAATTAGTGTTTGATGAAGATGGAACACCCAAAGCAGAGCACAAGGAAAACAGAAGAGCAGTGTTATAAATAAAACTGGTTTGTGGTGGTTATCAAGTGATGTAATTTGACAATATGAGAATTTTCCATACTACACATCAGGGAGTATGTGGGAGCCCTTGGTAATTCCCCTCAGGCCCACCTGTATCCCATACTTTAAATTAAGGAGAGAGAAAAATACACTGGTTTAAATTTTACAACAATTTTGGCCTGAAGCAAACCTCACATTTTCCCCAACACAAATCAGCTGCATTTAATTCCCCAGACAGCTGGCATGAACACAGCCTCTCCACAGGACACCTGAATTACAAAATTAGCACATTCAGAACTCTAAATCACATTCCATTACATTAAGCCCTAAGGTCCAACGTTATGGAGAAGGAGAATAAATTGCAGAACTTCTCCTGAATTAACCCTCTTAGCACACTCTCAAAGTTAAATTGCCCTTTCCTCCCCTTTATGGAGTCATGGAAACTTAAACACTCCCTCCTGCTCTTTCTCATCTGTTTCTCTTCTTGTTTCTAATGGCACAGCTCATGGGACAGAAGTTGAACACCTTGTCAAAAACTCACATTTGTAAATTAGCACATCACAAGCTATTTTTTCTCAGGAAATGTGTGGGTTAATTTTTATGCCTGGTCCTTCAAGACAGCACTGACCCATCCAATTCTCCTCAGCAGCACACTGTTGAGGCGTGATGGCACACCTGCCTAAAACAGGCACGTGCCCATCAGGTTTGCTTGTATGCAAGTTGCTGCAAAGAAAGTAGTAATTCTTGGGAGAAGAGATGCAAGTTTGTGAGATAGTGTTGTGTGCAGCTATGCAGAACTGACCTGATTAGATTGTTGCAAATTTGCTAGTTCTTCCTATGCTATGATTACATTATTTTTCTGTTGCAATTACTATGAATTTTTGTGTTAGGTATTGTACACTTTAATACCAGCATTTTACAGGCTCAGCTTTTGACTCAATAGATGAAGACAATTAAAAAGGTAATGAAAAAGTAGCAGCAGACCTTCAAGGAGGAAGAATAGGATCAGAAAAATGTGATAGCCATGTGCTTGAGAAAAAAATTATTATGCTTGAAAACGCATCTTTTTTCCAAAATTTTAAAATCTTCTTAATATTAAGTACTGAATATCAATGTAATATTAAGATATCTCAAACAAGTATAGAAAATTTTTACATTTGCTCTACATGTGCATTAATAGAATGCCAAGATGTGTGGAATTCAGTCCTTCCCCCCATCCACCCCACAGAACCTCCTGGGCAGTTAGTTCTGCATGTGTCTGCTACAAGGACTTGCTCCACTCTCAGGTTCAACTGTGCCATGAGATGAAAGTACAATCAAGATTCAATGGTATTTGCAGGGAAGCTCTGTCATTTGCTTGAAATTACCTCACATCAAAACATTAGTAATTTCTGCATGGAAATGCCTCTCTGCTGTTGAATCTGCTCTCCTCTCTCTTTTCTTTTGTGCTTTGTTGACTGTCACACAGAAAATAATTTTTTAACAGTGACATTCATTATTTACATACCTGAGATAACTTGTGCTGTGCTAAGCCCAGCCAGTCAATATTGCCTCTGCTCTAAATCCAGGTAAAGCTGTGAACTTCTGTTGTACACTTTCAATTTCTTTAATCACTTAATTATTTCTGAGGTGTTTTTGACTACATGTTCATTCAGTGCATCTTTGCCTCTTATTTCTTGTTACAGATATTAAATTACTATTGTATGGGACACAAGAAATCCATGACAACTGTGGCAATGAGTTTTGCACTTTACAGAAAATTTCAGTGCTTGGAGAAAGAGAAAAAGCAATGATTCAGTATTTATCTCCAAAAACCTTACTGGATCTATCTTTGCAAAATGTATTTTATAAGCAAATAACCTATGTAGTTTGAATTCTCTTGTAAATAGTTGATGTAAAACTTTTGATAAAACAGACTGAAACAAATTGATTGTGCTAAGAAAACACCCTGCCAGCTAAGCTAGGAATCTTGATCTTTTATAAGATGTGCAAGAGAGTTGCAATAGTTAGCAGAGTAATTTGTGTACAGATATTTGATTTGAGGAACTGATTCTCAAGTGAATGCAGCCTGGTTTTATAAGATGTGCAAGAGAGTTGCAATAGTTAGCAGAGTAATTTGTGTACAGATATTTGATTTGAGGAACTGATTCTCAAGTGAATGCAGCCTGGTTTTATAAGATGTGCAAGAGAGTTGCAATAGTTAGCAGAGTAATTTGTGTACAGATATTTGATTTGAGGAACTGATTCTCAAGTGAATGCAGCCTGGTTTTATAAGATGTGCAAGAGAGTTGCAATAGTTAGCAGAGTAATTTGTGTACAGATATTTGATTTGAGGAACTGATTCTCAAGTGAATGCAGCCTGGTCTGGAGAGACTCCTCCTTGGGCTGAGTTACAGCTGCATCCCACAATGCAGGGGATTCAGCACCCTTGTCCTGAATAGTTCAACAAGGTGGGAGATCATGCTCTGGAAATCAAAGTTTGGTGGGACAGAGGCCTTTGCAGAGGCCCTCTGTACCTCAGAGGCAGCTGGAGCAGGCTGCAGAGGCAGAGCCACTCGGCCACCAGAGCTCAGAAGGCAGTGCCAGGGTCAGGACTCTCACCCGCGGTACCCCGGCTAGATGTTTATCTTCACCAGACTGAAGGAGGGCAGCCTGAATCCTGGATAATTTCAACTGATTTATTGCAGGGTCCAGTCCTGGATAATTTCAACTGATTTATTGCAGGGTCCAGGAGGGGTAGGAAAACACGGAGGGCAGGCTGAGGGACAGTCGGTGAGCCGGAGGGACAGCAGGGACGGGTAACAACCAGCAGAAGGACACCAGGGCCAATGCCCTGTCTTTAGGGAAAGTTACAGTTTTTGTGCACAGCTGCATGTCCAGGGGGATGGGAGGGGAAAGCTTTTCACAGGAGTAACTACTGAAAGACACAAAGGGTACAGGATGAGTGGGATGTGAAAGGGAGCACAGCATTCGAACCTTGAGAAAGGAATGAATTTCTCCTGACTTAGACAACGGTGCTTTCCCAGGGCATTCCTGAGATAGCTTTCTCATCCCCAACCCCTACATCTCCCCCTTCTTTGTTTATTAAATAAATTTTTCCAAGTGACTTTTCCACTGCTCTTTTGAAACAACTCAGGGCAACCATTGACATGAAAATGACTACTAAAACCCACACTAAACTCTTGAGGATTGGCACAAGCCACCCGGGGATTCCCCAGTGTGTGAGTGCTTTATCTGCTACATCGATGTCTCTGGTCTCCATCATGAGGTCTTGCACCCCCAACCCCTACAGGCAGTCATGTGCAGGAGGAGGACAGTCAAGACAGGAGGTTTGTGTACCTCACAGACCTGGGGAAAGGTGGAATATACATGGCTTTTTTAACATTTTTTTTGTTGGCCATGCCATGTGGTGTGCTCAGAAGGGGAATTTGCTGGAGGGTCCTCTGTTGCCTTTTTGTTGCCTTTGGCTGAGCCTCACATGTACTTTTCCCTGCTGAGAAAACCAAATAAATATCTTGAGGGTCACTCCACATTGTAAGAAGGAGATAGGTAATACATACATAAACTTTGCATCAGGAGGCTACAAGGGAAGACATTATCTCCAATACTAAGAAATCATGTTGTAGCAGAGGAGAAGAAAAAAAAATAATTATGGTGGAACAGTTCCATGAGGAAGGAAAATGACTCTCTGCCCCCAGGGATACTGGGGGAATAGAGGAATTAGAATAGAAGAATAGAGGAATTAGACCATGTTGTGATTTGGTTTCTGGATTTTTTGCAGTGAAAACTAAAAACATAAAAAACATAAAAAAAAAAACCATTTTGAAAACAGATTTAGTTTAAATGTGTGTGTTGCTGGGTGTTTCAAGAAAGGACTTGAAGAATTCAAATAACTTAATGAAAAATAATAACAGCCAAAGAGAACAATTTGCTGTAAGTGGAACAAATAGAAAATAATGAAAGCAAACTGATGCAGTCTAATCTACTGAAACTAAACTCTTAGCTGAGTACATGATAATGGAAATAATTAAAATTACTGATTGGATGGGGGACAAGAAAATAGCAATAAAGAATATTGAACTAAAGTATGAGAGAAACAGATGTTTTTGCAAATATTGTGCATGGTAGGCTTAGTGAGAGTACAAAAGTGGCTGCATATTTGAATATAAATAAAATATTTCTTATAAACAATGTTTCCAGCTTCTTTTCCCCATGGCTTTTGCTGTCCTTTAGTCAATTTAGTGAGAAATTTATCCTTGGGCATACTTTTTGCCTTCTCTGTCACAATGCATCAATTATACTTCACACCATACAGTTGCCTTGCAACATTGTTTTATGCTCTATTCTGTTATTATTTAGGAAAAAATCCTATAAAAGCTATTTTAGAGGAAAAAAGCTTCAACACATTCAACCATGCATTCTCATCCATGGTGAATTTTAATGTCCTATATTAGTTCCTGCTAAAGAGAATGTTGGGTTATAGAATTCAAATGTCTTTTCCCTCCACTCTGCACAGATTCAATCATTGTATCTTCAAAGTCCATGGTGTGTGTCAGCTCATGCTCAAGAAGCCAGCAGTGACAGAGAATTGAGATGTGCTGCCTTTTTGCATTCTTTATCATCCTTGCCTGGGAGAAAGACTATTCTTTACTGCAGTCCAGTAGCTGTGAAAACACACTTGAGTATTCAGAAAGCATCTACCTAACATTATTTATGAAAAAATAACTCAAAGAATGTTTACAAGAGGACAGTGTCCATCTGGAAGACTAAGGGTCAGAAAACTTGGGCTGTGTAAGTGATTCTGTCACCTACTGTTCCACTCATACCTTCTCTCTCTGTGTTAGGTTCCTGACATCTGAATGAGTAGGGGGAAAATGACTGTGAATATATATGTTTTGACAGATAGTTAATGCCATCAGTATATGGTTTAGATAGGAACACTGCAAACCAACTCTTTTGTCAGCTGAATTATATTTTAACCCAGCAAGCTGACTTTACCATCTATCTCTTATTCTTACAGTGTTTGGAGGAAAAATTATTCATGCTCTTCTAAAGCACAATCAAATAAGGTACTCATAATAATACTACATAAAGAGGGCCAGGCTTACTCTGAGGAAAACACAGGTAAATTCATTTATCAGATTATAGACTGTAGAATGCTAAGAATAGCATTTACATGGAATTTTTTAGCAGAAAAAACTTATATATTCCAGTTTAGAAATTCCACCCTCCTCAGTCTAAAAAGCTCCAGGGATGCCCCTTTCTCTCCAGAGAAGACATGAGCTTGTCTGGGATGTGATCTTAACCAGTATCTAATTTGGTGACACATAAATCCCTAACATTAATAAATATTAGCATGGAGCCATGAAGATGACAGATGAACTGCAGCATCCACTATGGAAAGAGACACTTGAAATCTTCAGCCTGGAGAGCAGATGGCTCAAGGGGATCTCACCAATGTGTAAAAAACCTGATGGGAGGGAGTAAACGAGATGTAGTCAGAGTCTTCTTCACTGTGCCCACAGGACAAATGAACTAAAATACTGGAAATTCCTTTCAAATATAAGAAAAAATATTATTTTTTTCCCGTGCAGATGATCAAAAGTAGGAACAGGTTAAACAGAGAAGGTTGAGAGTCTCTATCTGTGCAGATATTTTAAATCCATCTGACCATGCCCAGAGCAACATGCTCTCACTGACCCTGCTTTGGGCAGGTATTTGCAGTAGATGATCTCCAGAGGGGCATCTCTGCCCACCTCAGCTATTCTGTGATCAAGGGGCCAGAGCTTACCATGCATTTTTAAAAACCTCACAGAAATTTCTTAGGTGAAAAAAAAAAAAAAAAAATTATTGCACCTCTGATGTTTGATGATCTTTACCCTTACCAGGTTCTCAGCTTCATAATGAGAGACAAAGACAGCACATTAATATCCTTTTCTAAGAGATAATACCATCTACTAAAAGAGCAGACTTATCAAATACTATTTGGAGATAGCAGCTGTGTTCAGTGAAAAGATACACAAAATCTGGATGAAGTCAATGAATGTTGCTGATGATACATAAATAGATGTATTTTTTCCTTTAAATATTAGGCCAGGAAAGAAATCCACATTAATTCATTCTTTCTTTGTCAGAGAACTCATGAGCTGTCTGGAGGGAATCACTCAGAGATCCGCTCTGATCTGCGAAGAGACACAGGATGGAAAGTTTCTTCTTCATTCCCAAAAGGCAAGAAAGGATGAGTGAGAGAGAGACTGAAAGACAAGGTGTCAAAATCCCACAAAATTTGCTATCACAAGAACAGGAGATAACTGAACAGTCTGAAACTTGACACCCTAATGTGTCAGCTTGGATGGGATGTGTTACAGACTCAGCTTGCAGAAAGCTGCGCGTTCTGTTAAATTAAAACATTGCAACAGTAGCAGCAAGGCTAATTTATTACATTTACATTAGGCATCCAAAGAGTAATGGCTCTGGGAAAATGATTACCTTAGTCCAGAGTATTGGTAAAACAATGGCTCTTTGGAGTAGCCACCATGCTCTGTGCAAGAACACACAAGTTCCCTGGCAAATGCAGACATAAGATCTCTTTGGGAGCCTGACCTGGAGCAGCACCTATTTGCATCAGATGGAGTCAAGATCTGCAAATAGAGCAGTTTGCTTTGTTCTAGATTTGCAAAATAATCTAAGGTCCCTGGATAAATCTGCTGTACCTGCATAAACTGAGCACCACTGTGGAATATTCTGCGATGAACTGTTGAAGTTTGACCCCGGCTGTCTCCTTTGTACTCTGCCATAAATGCCAAGAGAATGAAGAGCTATTTTAGCAGGACAGCTGGAGATTTCTCTGATGTACTCAGTGCTGTGCCACCCACAGTCATTGGGAACATTGCAGGGTGGGCCCAGAAGAAAGGTTCTGGCCAGGTGCAGGGAGAGCTGTGCTGGTGGAGCACAGCAGACTCAGAAGGATCTCTCCCATTCAGCAGACTTTAAAAGAGTTCTTAACTTCCCTATGTATTTTAGGGATCACCTTCATTCGAAGCAAAGTTCTCAGGGAAAGCCAGCATGAAGCCCACCTTTTATCTTTTTTGACCATGCTCTTAATGCATTAAGGAGAGATCTTTGTCATCCATTCACACAAGTTTCCTGTGCAGGTACTGTGCAAGATAAATGATGACAATGCTAATTTTTTTGTTAGAAAGCCTAGAGTAACCCAGGTGTTTGAAGAGATCATTTACATAATTCGATGACATTTTCAGGTGAAGTAATATTTTTGTCTTATTTTATAAAGGTAAAACAGAACAAATCCTTCATGATCGTTTTGTAACACAATGTGCTTGCCACCTTAGCCACAAAAAATGCTGCAAGCAGCTAGTGGTACAACTCTCCTCCTCCAAACTTTTTTTGTCTCTGCTAAACTTTAAGACAGGAGCCCAGCTCTTTCTTTTTCAGCAAATGAATTCCATAAGTTTGTTGGGCAAAGCAGTTCAACCAGAGTGATGCAATATGCAGGATGTTTGCAGGCACAGGTTTAATATGACTACATTGTTCCATATTTATAAATGTGTCACTTTTTACTGGCACAGCTTCACACATTTTTTATGAGAGCTGCTCTTTTCTTGGCAAAGCAACACATTCATTACACCAACTTCAAGACTTCAATGAATAGAACCATCTTTGCATGACTCAGAGGTCTTACTCAGAGGTAGGGCAGATCGAAGAGATAAAGCAAGGAAAAACATTCCTGAAATACAGGAAACCAACTGGGAAAGACATGGGTTTAGGAGGGAATGGGGAATGTATGTATTCTGTGGTGTATTGTCTTCTTTTAGAAAGAGTCAGAATTCTCTTGTGGGTTTGTCTCTGATCCCTTCAAACTATTTTGATGTATACTTGTATGCTTAAAATTATTTCTCCTCCCTGTTATTGTGCTGTCATGTTAATGGATTCATGTGCCAGTTTTTATTTTCATTACAATTTCTGTAAGGAACATGAAAAACTCAAATGCCTTAGTAACTTGTAAACCACCACAATGTACTTTGCCCTGACCTTGTCATTATTGTATAACTTAATTGGCCAACTATTCCACTTCTTTTCTTTTTCATAGCCTTATTATAGTGGAAAATGAAAAGAGACTTGTCATTGACCAGTCAATCAAAAATACACACCATTCATAGATGAAAATAACAACCTCTCAATTAATTTAATGGAATTAACACTAATTATGATAAAAGTCTCCTGAGATAAAGATTGAGATCAGGACTAATGAGCAGACATTTAGCCATTCCTGTGACAAAGCCTGTAATAAAATTAGGAATGGGAACAGTTTAATTCAATCACAAAATTGCAGTTCCAAAATTTCTACCTCAGACTAGCAGATATTTAAGAGACCTGAATTTTTCTCTGTATAGAGTCAGAGTACATCTAATTTTGCCTGCTGGCTGAAGTTTAGATCTGTCTGTAGTTTCAAAAAATGTCTTTCCTAAGATACTTGATGACATTTTCACATTTTGGACCACCTCTCTGATGGGAAGCATAATCATTTCACTATTATGCTGTTGTTTCTTACGATAGCTTTGGTTTTTCTCACACAGTTTCTGTCTTGAGATGGAGTAATTTTAAACTTGATAAGGAAAGGGAAGTCTTCTATTTTTTCAACCAGTGCCCATAGGGTTTGCAACAAGATACTCTGTGCTCTATCACAACAGGAACAATAACTTAAAAGAAATAAAATAAGCAATAGTCATGACAGAAACTGGTGCTCCAGAACTGTCCATAAATCAGTGAGGTCTGGGGAGAAGGAAGCCACTGGGGGAGGCTGCTTTATTATTACTGTGGGAGAATCAGACACTAGTCATTTAGTACCTGACTTAAGGTAACACAGGCTTCAAAATGAAAAACTGTTGAAGACAGAAGCTTTTCATTTCTATGAAAACAAGCCTTGTTATCACAGAATCAGTGGCTATCACAGGAAGCATAGCCAGCCACAGTTATGTGTTCAGCTGTGTTGTCTCCCTGAGGCCACTCAGGACCCCGGCCAGCCCCGACACAGGAGGGGAGCCCTCTCCAGTGCCCCGGGGCACAGGGGGCAGCTCAGGCTGCTCCCTAGCAGCAGGGGAGAGCTGGGGACAGCGGTGGAGGAAAGGGGCTGACTCCTAGCAAGGGTCAATCCAAGGTTTTATTCAGGAGCTGGGAGCCCCTGCCACCTCAGGGGCTCTCCTGCTGAGAGCACCGGGACTGGTGCAGGGTAGAGTTTTAGAGGGAGGTGGAAACAAAAAGTAGATACATTTGCTGACCAATAAAGAAACTAAAGGGATGGAGACTGGGGGATGGACATTTGGGATAGGGTATGGGGGGACAGGAGCCAGGGTAGTGTTTTAAAGGGAGCTGGAAACAAAAAGTAGATACATTTGCTGACCAATAAAGAAACTAAAGGGATGGAGACTGGGGGATGGACATTTGGGATAGGGTATGGGGGGACAGGAGCCAGGGTAGTGTTTTAAAGGGAGCTGGAAACAAAAAGTAGATACATTTGCTGACCAATAAAGAAACTAAAGGGATGGGGACTGGGGAATGGACATTTGGGATAGAGTACAGGGTGACAGGATCCAGGGTAGTGTTTTAAAGGGAGCTGGAAACAAAAAGTAGATAACATTTGCTGACCAATAAAGAAACTAAAGGGATGGAGACTGGGGGATGGACATTTGGGATAGGGTATGGGGTGACACTTGGGGGGCTGACCCTGCCTCTGAATAATCACTCAATGACCTGGACCAAAAGTTCTGGATACAGGGGATGGGATGCCGAGTGACTGACAGAGGGTCAGGGTGGAGATTTGGAAATGGTTTCAGCAAAGGAGAGGGATTATATGGGTAGAGGGAGGGGATACAGTCTGGGGTAAACCATTTGGAGAAAATAAGGGGATACAAAGACAAAACACATTACAGCAGTTATGAATATTTGTTGGTCAGTATCCTGGGAAAATACTTAAGATGATATATTCTGGTTCACTGTATAAAGATTACATCCCTAATTTAAGACTAAGTAAAATTGATTGAACATTACTTTTATTTAGTTAAATTTTTTCCTAGTAATTTTAATTGAGAGAGCTTTCTCTCCTGCCTTGTAAAAAACTCCATCCGGAGATCCTTCCCTAGATATTCCCCTGCACTTCACCTTTTCTCTCTGCTCTTCACAGGCTACCTCTGCAAAAACCCACAAGCAAGAAAGATAAAATGGATGAAGTTTTTAAAGAAGTCATCTGATCAGGCTGATTACATGATGGACACCAGATTAGAGGGCTCAGGATAGGGAAACACTGATCAGGTAGAAATTGTCTTTCTTTTCCCTTCTTTTTTATTTCAGGTCAAAGAGCACCAATTTAAAATGAGAGCGTGGCCTTTGGAAAATAAGTGCCTAAACCTTTCTGTCATATTCTACAGTAGTTCAGGATTATTAGGTTGCACATTATTCTCTTTCTCTATCGAACAAATCAATTTACTTCTTGACAAATAAGCATGTAATGCAAAATGCCAGGTTACAGATTGGTATCACTAAAGAGAGAGCATGGTTTTATTGGCAGAGGACCATATTTTGCCTACATTGCAGATCTCTGGGCAGAAAGCTTTGTTTGTAGGGGATATGTGACCTGCTACATCTGGTACACTGTAAAGAAAATATAGAGATGGTCAAATAGGACTAAAAGTGTAAGTGTTTGGATTGCCATGCCCCTGCCACAAACAAAGCTGCCTGATTCTTCACAGACCTGTCAGAATTGGGAATTAATTTGTTATAATTGACGAAAAAGAATTTAATAAAATTACATAGAAAGGGTTTAATATACTTGAATGCAAATGTCTCCAGTGGTCTATATCTAAAAGTTTAAATAATTATCCAATTTTCATTATATTGCTGAGGCCACATACAAAAATTAAAATCTCATTGATTAAAATTATTAAGGTTGCATTCCAACAGTCTAACAATAATTTAGTAGGAAGATGGGGGAAAATCTGCCTTTAATATAGAGGTTCTGTAGCAGTTTTGAAGATTGTAATCAAAGTCTGGGAGGAAGAGGATTAAGTTAAGCTGTCTCAAGTGTTGTCTCTTCTGTTGTATTGGTATAGTATGGTTCTAATATAGAAAATGCAGTCTCCATTTAAATTATTCATGCTCTTTTTTCATTAGACAATTTAAAAACTTGGTAAAATTTTTATGAAAGCCAGAGCCCTACAATAACTTTGACTCTGTGTTCCAAGGTAACAAACTTTTCCTCATAATTTCTTTTCTCAATAAAAGCAAATTTTAAAATTTACATCTTTCAGAAGTGATGAGGCCCTGTAAACAAATATAAATATGCATAGCTCTGTTCCAGGTTGGATGTCTGTCACTCAAATCACTGTCTTGCCACAAGCTACCCTGATACAATCAGAAGGGAAACTAGATATAGTTAGATGGGTTTACAGGATGATGTCTGCCTGAGTGACAGATGTTTGTGTTCTAGCAATATTATTGCTTCCAATAGCTTTCACTTTTATGCTCAGAGTGTTGCAAATTTACCTCCATATCTACAAAAGAAAAGTAAAGAAAAGAACAGAGGAATATTACAAATTCGTTCCCCCCGTCCCTCCAAATAAAAGCATTTTTTTCAATAGAAAGTAATTTGGGCAGCTGGTGAACTGTGGAGCTCACCAGTCTATGAGTTCTCAAACACACACAGGCTGTGTCTTCATGGTTCAAGGAAGAACTGACATTATGCCTGGAAGGATTATCAATCACCAGCTGCACAATATCATCTGTTCTAAATTGGGAGCCTGATTAATAACAGGGATTCGAGCATGGTTCTTGAAAATTGTGATCTTTATTGACTAACTGGGCTGGTAACTTTCTTTTTTCATGTTGCTTGCACTCAGTTTGTGCTGCTTTCTGTTACTGCTAGTGTACATTACTATTTCTGTTATGATTGTTTTCCACATTATGTAAAGTCAACAGTGAAGTGTTGGGTGAAGCAGGCAAAATTTTTATCAATTGTGTATGAGACTTCTTGCCCTGCTTTTGATTTGTTTTCTCATTCATCAATGATTGTAGTGCACCTCTGTTTTCTACTCTTTTCATTGTGGGAATATCTAGAAAATAAGGGGAATATCTAACTCCATTGGTTAAAACAGACTTTGAACGTGTTCAGCTTTTCAGAATTCCATATTTTCCCTTTAGTATTGAATCAATATTTTGGAGGCAGTTTGCTTTTAAAAAAGAACAATTTCAGAAAGTTTGATTTTCTACTAGCACACCTACATTAACTATTTTAAACCTGACTCTGGTTACACTGAACTTTGTATATTTTTCAAGTGATTAGGTCAACCTCTTGATGAAGAAAGGGACTTTGATTTTCTATCCTTCAGTCACCCATTACATTTTAGGAGCTCTATGAAAAGGAATAGGTTCAACTTAAACTGTTTTGGGGTTTTGGTTTTTCCAACTCAGTAAATTGTGTTTTTAATTTCTTCATCTTCATCCTATTTCCTTGGTCTAGTCTGAGGAGTGTACCACCAAATTTTTCTCTTGACTGGCATGGATGAACTGGAGTTTGTGTCCACAGGATTCCCAGGCAATGTCTCTCACAGAACTGGCAGAGCTGACCCTTTTCTCCTGAGGTAACACATTCAAACTGTGTGACTGCCAAAGAAGCCACACACTCTGCAGAACCTGCAGTAATTATTGGCAGCTGTAGTTCAGTCCCATGGGTAACTTTACTCTCCAGATCAGCTTCACAATAGAAGCTTCACAACTGTAGAAGCTTAATTTTTTAATGTGCTTCCTATCTTAAAAAATGGATGTAAGCTGGGACTTTTACCTGACACCAGTCACTACCACACTTTTTTTTTTTTTAAATTAGTAAATGCATCAGCAAAACCTTGCAGTGAAAAAAACTGCAACCCCAACTCTCACAAAAAAAGCCCCAAACTAAACCTTAGCATGGCAGAAAATAAACTAATGTTGACACAGTCAGTACATTTTTGCAACCAGACCTCGTGAAGGATAATCAGCACAAGACCTTGAAAACTTTTAAAACTCATGACCTTGTGACACAGTGAAATAAATAAAGAAATAAAGCAGATCACAGAGCAGAAGCCAAATGCCCATGCATTTTTTTGCTGGAAGTTTAACAATGACCATCCATGAATGGCATTTATGAAAATAAAATGGGTTTAGTGTAGATCACCTTTGTTATGTTCAATTGCTATATACTTTTTACTTGTAACAACTGAAAGTCTCAAACCTCATTACAATTATTTGAAAAGGAGATCTTCCTTTTTCTTTCCTTTTTAGAGATCCAAGGTTAGGATTATGAATTAACTGTGATCATAAGTTCTATTCTTTATCAAAATAGAAAAAATCCCCACCTAAATGTGTTTGATTTCTCTATTGCCATCCTCCTCTAACCTAATCACAACAAACTCATGGCACCAAAATTTTAGAAACATGTTACTGCACTGAAATACTTGTCAGATTTCAGATGATGTGTATAAGTGTCAAAATTCTACTAAATCCATGGTTAGAAGGCAAATATTGATGCTCCCCTAACTAGAGAGGAAAGAATTTCACAAGAGGGTCATTGCAAATGTACCCATGGTACAGCATTGCATAATCAAATCTCATAACTGTGAAATGCTGTCAAGGGACCTCAGCTTGCTGGGGACTCAGCTGTGGGCAGACTCTCCCAGTATCTCAAGCTTCTCTGACAAGGAGTGAAATAAAGAGGATGGAGTTACAAATGCTGAGTGTCTCACTAATATGTGTAATCTACTGGGAGGATAGAAAGGAACCCCAGGGAAACTCCAGCAACTCTCAAAAGGTGCAGCAGAGAAATTGGCTCTTTCAAAAATTCAGCCCCATTCTCAGGATACTAAAGGGAGGATGTCTGCCTTGAAAGAACAATTTCTTCAGCAGCGAGAAACCTTTTTCACTGGTTAAATGGAATGAAATGCAGACCAGGACACTTTAGGAGGAGGCATTTTCTTCAGACTGAAATTACTAAAGATACATTCTCAAGAGTGGCTCTTAAGAAGAGGTGGGGCCTAGAAGCACAAATGGTAAGAAGCCTCAATAAGGGAGCAGGGACATTTCCAAAAGAATATAATTTGCTGGAAACTATTCTCAGATGTGCAGTATTTTGAGCAAAGAGCTAAACTTCATGATGAACCCTGTAGCATCAGTGATTTGGAATATGATTAGTGTCCCATTGAAGTCAGCAGGAGATTTCTTCTGCATTCAACTGGCTTTCCATTGCACCCTTGTGGGATGGAAAATTCAGAGTATAATTTGTAGCCTAAGGTATGCAGTCAGGGGAGAAAAAACACTGCATGCAACAAATCAACCCACAACCAGGCCAGCTGCCACAGACAAAAAAATAAAAGATACAGCCAGAGTGACAGCAGGCGGAATATCAGGCATCTCTGGACAGACAAGCAGGTGGCAGCATCCAGGCAGAGCCACTGCCAAGGGCTGCCCAAGGAGCAGCAGCCAACAGCCCAGACCTCCAGAAGCAGAGCAGCAGAGGTGTGGATACATGAACAAACTGATGCACTCCAGTGCAAGCAGCCACACATTAGCTACTGTGACAAATCACGGGAGTCAGGGACTCTTCCGGGCAGATAAAGGTTGAGGATGAGTGGATCACTCCCTCTTCAAGCAGCATCCCAGGGAGTGCACTCAAGGCCCATTTTAAGTCCATTAGCAGAGTGTCTGAACAAAGCCACCCCTTCCACCTCTTTCTGAAGTGTTAGTGCTTAGGCTGGCACTGCACAGAAGTCTCCATCCCTGTACTGGCACTTGGGGCTCACTTTTAACTCAAGGCAGCTGTTTATATCTGCTGCTCAAAGGAAAACAGAGTCCCTGTTGTGACCTGGAAAAGGATGTCTGGAGTCTGCAGGGTGCCCAGACTGGACAGTCTGCAGCAGGAGCTTAGCACAGATTTCTCACTCTCTAGTATATTCAGGGATGTCTCTCCCTTCCTGTCATTCCTTCAGGAAGCAGTGACCTCCCTGCTGAGCTCTCATCTCCTCCCAGTCCCACACCACCACCACCTGATGGCATCAGTACTGGATTTAGGGAGGAATTTAAAGCAGAAGGAGCTGTATTTGTTGCACTGAAAGAAATTCACTGGTATGTAGACAATACCAGCAACATTAGAAAATACCTATGGGCCCATTTACATCTGGCCACAGCTTCATTTACAGTGACAAGCTTAAATAGGACTGAATCATTCAGAGCTTTACTGGAGCACACACGGGCAGCTTCCATTTCCATTGTTATTTGTGCCATGTGGGGAGATATCATTGCCCACATTTCTGTGCAGGTCTGATTTATTTAAGACCTGCAGTAGGAAATAGTCAGTTTGGCAGTTCTAATATGCAGCTCCCCACAGTCCATAGGATTCACTTTTTTCTAACTGGCTGGTGTTGCCCTCCTGCTGTATTAGCCTGATACTTCCCTCCTGCTGCTCTGTCCACCTGCTTCGAATTTATTTCCAAAATGCATTGCTACTGTAAGATCTTCTCCCTGAAGGTGAACAAGTTAATAGGTTTGCTCTACTTGATGTACTCATAGATTCCTTCTGCACTGGGATTTGACTACTGATTATGCATTTTTTCATCCTCTATTTCTAAGCTGAAGATAAAAATCCCCTAGGCAAAGGAAGATACCTTAATGCAAGTTACTTTAATCCAAACCCTGAAATGGGCACATATGAACATGAGTCAGGTGCTATTACCAGTTACGTTGTAGTTCTTGTTTCTTTTCAAAACAAGAAGCAATGGAAAAATATACAATGTAATGTCTTGAAGTAGACCCAAAAGTAGGCCAATATTTAGAACTTGTGAAGTTATTTCCCCTGCTCCCCTTCTGGAGGAGACCCGTAAGTGTAACAGAATGATAACCTCCCTACAAAATAGTTAAGCCAAGAAAGAGAATAATACTCCCACTATAGAATTCACTCAATGGTTTAAGTAATTTGTAGACAGAATTACATTTTTATAAAACCTTACACATGAATTTCTATACAACCTTATTGGTTTCAGCCTTGTTAAATTGTATGCCACTCTTCAATATATGAGAGTGTAAGAGCTCCAGCTGTGCAAATATTCTTTCACGTATTACAGGAGCAAATTTGTTGCTACCTTCTCTTTTTTCCTTCTCACCTAAATTATTATATAGCATTTTGCAAACACTTATGGATTTGCTGAGAAAACAATTCCTTACTGTGTCTAAATGACCATCTTTCCTTGCAACATATCTGCGTGTACACAGGTGATGGAGGGAAAGTTTCTTATTTTCAAATGTAGTTGAACGAGCTCTTACTGGAAAATTAAGAATTTCTGGAGAGAATTTGGCAGAACAGATGTATGCTTTCCCCAAATGAGAAACATACATCTGTTTCCTAGAAATCTAAACAACAACAGCAAAGCACTCTCACAAACAAGTTGTGTGGGTTTTAATTTTTTTTATTACAGATGGTTCTTATTTTTATACAAAGAAATAAGGGGGGAAAAGCCACAGTGGAAGTTTCTAAATGAAGCAATGAAGTGCATTCTTATCAATGAAATTTAAATGGTCTCCAGGATGAAATTTTGTTTCATACAAATCTGCCCAATTGTACCTGAAAACCATACAAAAGCTTTCCTTATTAAAATGCTGCCTTTCAGCCTCCCTGCTTCCATTTAGTCACAGTCTGATCTCCCTATCAATTCATTTTTTCCATTTCTGTTACCTGTAGATCATTTTGTCTTGCTCCTACAATGTGGATTTAGAGTTTGCAGTCAGGAACTGATATGATCCAGTGCAAACCCTTTTGATTAGATATTCCTGTTCCATGCTCAGAGCTGACAGGAAGAATATGCTTTTTAATGTCATGAACACCATTTCCCCCATCCCTGTAATCATGCTTTAAAGCCACTAAAGAGTGAACTGATAGAAGAGCTACCCAGACTACCAAAAATCCCCCATCCAGAATGGCAAAATAGCTTATTGTAATAATGCTTATTGTAATTAAGCATTAAGAATAATTTCCTAATCCTTAAATTTTTCAATTGTCAATTTGAGAGATGGGTCTCTAATTAAAATTTATTTTGGTCCTGTAATGAAAACAATATCATCTAGAACCCCAGCCTCAGTCAGCCTGTGTGGATAGCAGTGATAAGGCTGGATAATTGCAGGGTTAATAACTGGCCTTTTATTGTGTCTGAAAGAAATGTAACAGTATATAGACTTTCTGAGTAACTTTAAAACACAGCCACCTTGTACAATATTGCTACCCTGATCACTTTTTCCTTTCTTTTTTTTTTTTTTTTTTTTTTTTAAAATGGGAAAAATTGGACTACAANAACTTCATGCATCCTTTTTTCTTTCCTTTTTTTTTTTGTTTTTTTTTTTTTTTTAAACATGGGAACAATTGGACTACAAAGGTGTGATTGTTCCTAGGTCATATTCTCCTCTAGGGTTTCCAAAAAGCAAGCAATGCTTCTCAGACAGCTCCAGTAGCTCTGTGACAAAGTAGAGCAACTTTCAATAACCTCTGTTATTTCTCTTCATTTACAGTGCAGGCCACAGGGTAACTATTTAATGTGTTAGCCAGTTCCCTGAACTATTGTACATTTGCTGAGACATGAAGCGTGTTCCCAACACTGTGAGTTTCTTGAATGAGTGTGGGATTTCAAAGTTTAAGAAAAAATTACAATCCAGGGTCTAATGCTCTACTGAATAATCTGGCTCTGGAGACAGAGCCTCTGCACAGTAGCATCCTTCCTTTGTGGCCAGGACACTTCACCCTCAATTCGAAAAAGGTACCTTTTCCAGACTCATTCCCCTTTATGGCTACATGGTGATGCTGAGAAAGTGATAGGAAGTGGGAGCCAGGCAACCAGCATGCTCTGTCAGGCTGCTATGGATCTTAATTAATGTGCAGAACAGTGTGTAGGCCTGGACAGTTTACCCATGTTGTCTGGATACAGCATGAATGCAAGTGAAACTTGAACCTAATCTAATAGGTGTATAAGTTGCATGAAAATAGCTGGTAAAAATCCCTATGTAAAGCAATCTTTTGTTGGACAGCTTGTGGAAGAGGTTGCAAAAAATTGCCCAGGCTGCTCTGGAATCCCCTTGCACAGCCATGGGGCCTTTGGGAAGTTGGGCACTGACTGAAGAACATCCTGCCCCTGCCTGAAACCCTGCTCCCTACACCACCTTCTCCTGGGCACCATTCCCACATAAGATTTGTTTCCATAACTTCTGCAGAAAACATTACTTTCATCCCCATCTTCCTCAGGAAATAATATCTCTTTTCTCTCTCCTGCACGAGTTTTTCAGTGGCTATGCCACGTAGGTTGCCCAACACAAAAAATGTCACCATAACATATACTCCAATGCATTTTCCTACCAATCCACCCAGAAATCCTCTGGATGAGTCAGTTTTAGGATCTGGCTTAACCACCCTGAATAAAAAAAAACCTGAATAAGAAAAAGTCCAACAAAAACTACCTAAGTGGTATTAATTTGGTTTAACAGACTCAGTTTGCATCAATGTTGCAAATTCATTAATCCTCAGGAATTCTAAAAAGCATGTTCTGTAGAATTATAAATACGCTTAAAAATCACTGTTTGGCATTTGTTGAACTCATTCACCCTTCCACATCATCATTAAGCTCCTTCTCATCTCCCTGTGCAACTATTCCCTGCATTAGGAGACTTTATACATCCTTCTCACAGAATTTTAAGGTCAGTCAGAGAAGTTAACACCATTGCTTTTCATTTAACCTTCGAGCTGTATTTTTCACTCTTACTCCTCTGTATGAGCACTTTAGTGTACATATTCCCAACATGGATATATGCCTAACTCTGACCAGATCCAGAAATTCTGCCTCCCACTCAGTGTCTTGAGTTTAACTGACTACAATGATTTACATCTCTTTAGGACATGATTTCTTTGACATTTTTGATTGGCAATTGAATATTTCAAAAATATTGGCCAACATAAAAGCCTCTGGGCCTTTACATATTATACAATTTTAGATATGGAGAAGCACAGTCTTTTTTTCCATATGCATTAGCCCTATGCATTTACTGTAGTCTAAATTGAGTTCAAACAGACTGATTTCTTTGAAGGTGGATATTTGCTAAATCCTGAACAGAATTAATTTCAGCATTCAGAGACACAAGCTGAGTACAAGTATTATGACTCTTCAATAGGGCTTTTTGCATTTTTTTAATAAAAGCAAAGCCCTTAGATACAAAACTCGGAAAGACATGCCATGAGGAATGGTTTAAGACAATGTTTAAAATAATTTTTCCACTTTACAAGTTTTGTATTTTCATGGGGGAAAAAAAAGCACATCTAAAATTCAGTAAAAGTCTCTCCTTCATAACAAAAAAAGAAACAACCTGCCAACTTTTTTCTTTGTTTCTTTGCAAATTCTAAGGCATCATTGCTTTACTGAACGAAAAAAGACAGATACTGGAAGACTACTGAAGTGTCATCCAGTAATTTGAGAGTAAAACATTTTAATTGTTGAGTATATTACTGGTTGGCAAGTGTTTGAGAGAGAAGTGTGTTTGTGTGCAAACCCATACATACAAGTCATAAAGGCAAAGAGGAGTCTTTTCTGTTCTCAAGTAACACAAAATCCAAAGGCTTTAGTGAGAGGTATTACTTGGAAAACACTGCTTAGTCTGAAATCTCCTGAAAAAATATAGTGATATTTCTCTTCTAGAGTTTGTATATCTCCATCACTTAGAACAAGGCAGCTGGTTATACTCCTTATCCTACCTTGGGAAAAACAGCAAGGGAGTCTTCTGTTGGAGAATGGAAAGGGTTGCTCTGTGAGAACACTGAAAGTTTAACTAATTTCTACTGATAATTTCTGTCCTGACATCATACACTGTTGTTCCATCCATCTGCAGTGAAATAGGATTAGAAAAAAGAATCAGAAAAGACACGTGAGAACCAAGGCCTGAAACTGTTGCATAGTTATGGAAAGTTTTGTCATGCTTATTAATCTTTAAACCCTCAAGAAGTTTTTTTTTTTTTTTTTTCCCCTTTAAATACTCCCAAGTCAGTCTAGCTGCACAGCAGCAAGGTTGTGTGCTAGCAGAAAAAACTCATCTAAAATTCGTTTGTAATCCAAACACAGACTCACACATGCTGCAGCACACTGCATTTTTGTGGTTTCCTTTTTTAAAGCTGAAGCTCAGAAACACTGTATATGACCTGCATTGATTAGCAAAAGTACTGCAGCATCTCAGCTTCTCTAGGCAGGGAGAGAAGCATCTTTTCTCCACTCCTGCAAGAGTGACATGATAGCTTGCTTATGTTTCCTACCTTAGGGATCCAGCTGTGAGATTCACAAAGCAACCATTGAACCTCTTGCCTCTTTCTTTAGGAATGTCACAATGTGCAGCTTCCTTTGTGTTGCCCATATGCCAGCAGTCATTTTAAAAGCCACTCTTGCTCTTCTGCTGATCATTGCAACAGACAGGAAGGTGATTTCAGGAGAGCTGCTCTGATTCCCACTGCTTTCAGTGAGAGACTAAACATCTTCTCTCTCCTCTCTGAAAGAAGCACCTGGCAGAAGCAGCAGACAAGTTCTTAAACTCCTATCTGTGCTTCTTGGAACTGATACTAATGCAGATCACAGTCTCCCAATTAAAAACTGACAGAGTGAAACAGTCTAACATTTTGCTGTGAAGGTATTTGGTAAAAAAGGATATTAGATGGGGAAATATTAAACAGTGAGTACAATATCTCCAGCAAGTCTATCAGAATTGCATCATTTGCCTTTAGCTGGTGCAGGATTTTTACTTTGCTCTGTATTCAGTATCATACACAATAAAGGACATGAGTGCTCTAGATCCTTGTTTTTTTCCATAACCACTATTCAGAGTGGGAGTTGTGTACATGTCCTTGACAAGACTTGAAATTTAGAACAGTTTCACTTGTTACCATTATTTTCTCATTATTTCATGGACACTAATTAATATTTCAGCTACTTAAGCAATCCTGGTCCATCCCACTGCAAGGAAGTCTGTCTCCAAATTACCAGATGAACTGAACACCCTTGTTCTTCCTGTTCAGCATCATTACAAAGTGACACTGAATACTGTTCCTAAGTGTTCCTGGATCATTGTGTCTCTCAGCCCTCATGCACAGAAGAATCTGCAGTTGCTAACTCCTTTTGTACCCAAAGGGGAAGGAGTAGGATTTCAGGATACATTAACACCTCCACAAGGAAAATGTGTTTCATACTTGGAGTCACTCAGCCTCAGCCCAAAGGAGGAGCCCTTAACAAGCATCACTCAGTGGTTCAAAGTAGGTAAACAAAATAAAAGGGACTGTGACTGCTACACTGGTGTCAGATGGATCTGTGTAGATGCACAGATGTCACAGGTGCCTCTGTGACAATGACTGTAGCAAAAGTTCACTCCAGAAAAGGGCTACATATTCATATCTGCATGACCCTTTTGACTGCAATAGCATGGACCTGGCAGGAAGCATCATAAGCAAAATAAATAAAGACCAGAGGAAAGAAGAAAAGCACGGTCACAAGCATCCCAGATATTCTGAGGTTATTATGAATTTACAGGGCAGGACAGCAAGTGAGAAGAGAGTCTGTGACCACCCTGTGTGACAAAGGCATCTGTGAGAAGGGGTGGGGCAGGGGGCAGTGGTGCCTCACTAAGCTGTGTCACCACTTTAGAAGGTGTAGGAAGGGGAAAACCGGTGCCAAAAGCACAAGTAGCACTGTCTCTCCTGTGACTAGATCAATTAACAGCTGAGAAGCCAAAGCTCCTCACACGGTGCTCGCCCTCTTGGGGGTGCATGAGGCTACAGCCCAGATCAAAGAAGTGAGTGCATCACAGAAGTAAGTTTTGAAATGTGGAGGACCCAGACAAAATTAATAATAAATAAAGTAGACCTCAGAAGAAAAGCTTTAAGCTTCTCCTCCAAGTTACACGCAGCTGTCTGAAGTCAGTAGGACTTCAGTCAGTCTGTTTATGGCTGTGAGCAGAAAGCAGCCCTGTGTGCCCAGGCATTATCAGTCTTTTATTCAAGAACACAATATCTGCCTGATAATGCATGCACTGTTTTGTTGCTCGTTGTCAGTGCACCTCCCAAAACAAGTTGTCCCCCTGTGGTTTTATAATCATGGGAATATTCTCGGTGGCCCTGTTAGACGGGTTTTATTCTGGCTCCAGACATCTTTGGAAAATAACCTATTGAATCGCATCGGAAACCGGGGCAGAGTTGACTTCCTGGTGGACTCCAAACAATCCAGAGGCTCTCCTTGGAAAGCACAGCCTGTGCTCTGCTGTTTGTGCAATGCCACACTGCCCTGCAGCTGGGGTAATCAGCTCCATCTCAGCAGCTCCACCCCCACCGAAATGGGAGAGAAAATAATGATCTATTGTTCTAGAGGTTTATGGAAGAATTTTTTTTTTAATTTATTTTAGACACTTCTTTTAAGAGATAGCAGTGAGCTGATTGCTGAAACACTTCCTTATTTCTGTGTTTACCTCTTGTTAGCTAGAATGCCAAATCACTGCTGTGATTACCTGGCAAGCAAATGTAGAAAAAATACCTGCTTGGGACAGTTTTTTATTACTCTGAAGTATCTCCTTGATGTTACATACAAAACAAAACCAAAAAAGCCCAATAAAATCTCTCCTTTTCCTACTATCAGTAGAAGAAAAAAACATTTCCAAGTATAAGGCAGTGCCAAATGGTTCAGCAGATTTCAGAGACTTCGAGACACTGACAGACTGCATCTCCTGCTGTTTACCAGAGGGATTTAAGAGTTTCTGTCTCTTAAAATAGCCATATTTTTCTCTTCCTGAGGGTCAAAACTTGCCACTTCTACACCGTTTTCAGTAGGTTTTTTCACTGTGCCATGCTCTGCCTTGTCAAGAGATTCTGAAAAGGCTCTTGAGATTCCTCTGTCTTAGGGTAAATAGGAAAGATTGGTTGCATTCCTGCAAACATTGCCACCTGAAACAGTAAAATGCAGGGGGAAAACACTTTGTGTGGATTATTTCACTGCATAAAAAACCCTTCAGCATATTCTAATGGCAATGTATCAAACTGGATTACATGAATCATATTCACATTATATGATGTGACATTGTGACATATGACAGAGCACCTAAAAAGTCATTCTGCCTCAAGAGCTTATGATCCAAAAGGAATTTTAAGGCATATTATTCAGCCATGCCCACCCACACCCTGCAACAGCAGGGGACTCACTAGATGAATTAGATCGTGGAGATTCTTTCCATGTGCACAGGAAACACTGATTAATTGGAACAGTGACAAAAAAGTCTCTTTACCAGGTAAACAGAATTCAGCAGTGGGATTTTACTTAATGAATAGTATACAGTTAAGTACTTCGATCTGTGGAGGTGAGAGGTGGAGAAAGCAGCTCATATCCAACTGCTTTTACATCTGCTGGAAGCTTGGTATTATTAGCAGTTTCCTCCTTCAGCAGTCACCACAAAAGCCAAATTTCATGTCAAGCTGTATTGCAGCAAGAGACCTCCCCAAATTAAGAGAGAAGCAAGATAGGAGTAGAGATCCTTACTCCATCTGGTTTCTCCATAAATATTCCATTTCCTCACACTGGACACGTCCCTCCTCCCAGTCCCTCACTGGTTTCCACTGCCCCACTGTTCCAGTAAGCTCCTCTCTCAGCACACCTGCTGCATTTGGAGACCTCCTGGTCTGGCACCTCTGGCATTTGCCCGAGTGCTGCCACGTCCAGCATGCTCTGGTCTTGGTGCACAGGCACTCCAGGGCAGAGCTGCACCACAAAGCATACTGGATTTAAATTGTTTATCTAGCTAAGCCTCAGTTTATGGTCTCTACAAATGCCTTTAAAATGGAAGAACCTTTTATTTGAGCCATCTTTTTTTGAGAAACGGGAAGATTGTCAAGGGTACAAAATGCTTCTGGCACCAACTAGTCCTGCTGAAAGCTAAAGGGACTTGGGCATGGAAGTCTTGTTCATGCCTTTGAAAAATCTCTTCCATAATCACATCAACACTGAAAAACTACAAAATAAAGTGTGAATTCAAATACTGGTATCAAAGAAAAAAGAATTTATAGGATATGTGATGGTAGAAAACTTGATTTCAGTGCAGGGGCAGCCAGCAGCTCCAGCAAATACTGACTGGCCTGATTGACCTCATAATGATGTTTAAAACAAAAAAAATAAATTTAAGAAAAAAAAAAAAAAAGTCTGACTATAGACTTGAAAAAGAGAAAAAAAAGGATGAAATAGACCTGAGGGAAGAAGGTGCCCTCAGAGGACACTTGTGGGATTCAGAGAGAAAAAAATCCATCACTGGTATTTATTCAATGCTTTAAGGAAACAAGGCCACTTCATGTTGTCCCAAGTGGTGGTGCAGGAAGATGATAAAGGTGTCAGAGGCAGACCATTGCCTGAGGGCAGGACAACAAGCAAGAGGCTCCTTGGCAAATTGATGCTAACCTTTAAGGGTTAAGGGAATATCAAAATATAGACCCTATTCAAAAAACATCTGAAGACAACTGAGGAGAGCAGACATATGACCATTTATGAGGAAGGGAACTGGTCCTCTACTGAATAAATCTAGAGCAGCTTCCCTGATATTTCATTCAGATTAAAAAAAGATAATATTTTCATCAAGGAATTGATGCAATTTTATTTAAAAAACACACCAATAAAAGACTTGAAGACAAAACAACCTCATCCTTGTATTTTCAGAACTTTAATTTCCATTCTACAAGAGAACAGTGTGTGTGGGTGACTAATAACAATCCAGCCATCTGGACTTCTCTCAGACAAACTCATGTTAATTCAAACTACGCAGGCAAAAAGATAAAATATATATTGCCTGCCTCAGAGCATTTGGGAAAGTGTTATGGTTTGCAGAACTGTCATGCACTGTCAGCAAGCAGCAAACTTTAGAGCACCTTTAATGTTACACCACAGTGCTGTTGGAGTTGACAATTAAAATAGTTAATGTGCAAGCTGGCCTTTAAGTGTTACACTAATCAAAATAATGGATTGCTTTTGTACAATGACCCCATAGCTGTATCAGTCAGTGACCACTGGACAGAAAGGAATCTTTTAATAGTGCCCAGTTGTGGCACTTGTAATTGTGCGTTTCTGCAGTGGTAATGAGGAAGGATGGGAGTTTTACCAGGCTCATTGAGGGCTCAGGAATATTGGGATCTAGGCAGATATTATCTGGGTAGTGTGACTCCCACAGTATCATATTCAACCTCATGGCCTTCCAAACCCAGAGGCAGCATGAGGGATTTGGTCCTTTAGCATTTCCACATTGCTCCCACAGGCACACAGTGTTTCCAAACCCTCTTGCTAGAGATATTTCTTGGCTATTTAGAGAAAGAGCCTTCCCCTGTGCCTATGTTTGTGTGGATTTATGGGGCATAAGGAATGATAGGGCTGAACTTCTTGGCCAGTTGTTCAAGGGCAAGTGGGAATTCATGTTTTTCTCTCACTTACCTGTGCTCTCTCCCACTTACATTCAGCAGCACAAATAAATTGAGTGCATTCTCCTTGCCAAGAAAGATTAGTACACCTAAGAGTTGAAACCAGGGCAGATTGTGTTTCAAGTAATTTTCCCTGCTCCCATTCTCCCCCTGACTCCAGCTTTTTTTATTTTTTTTTTAATTATTCAGATTAAAAATGAAATTCAGTTGTTACATTATGATAATATCAAACTCATTAACATTAGTCAGAAAAAATACAGGAGGTAGCCTGCCAAAAGCAAAGCCTTCACTTTTGCATTCATTCAAGTAAAGTTCATTGAAATGGGAATTCATCCCTTTACTCTGGATTAGAATTGAACTCCTGGTGTATTCAAAGAGCTGTACAAGTCATACTGGCTCAGAAGATGCTTGTAGAAACATAGTATTCAACATAACTGCTTTATTACAATTTTAGTTCTCTGACATTATACAGAAAATCCCTGAAGCTCAAGAACACCTAAGCAGGAACTTTGTCATGTTTATCAACAGGTGGGCAGGTGACAGTGCTCCAGCTGACAGTGTCTAGCACTACTGACCACTGACTATGTTAAGAAAACATATTTCTTAACAAACTTGTTAAGAAATATGTTGAAATATCTTATTACCATTTAGTACAGCTGGACTACATGTACAAAATCATAGATTGGTTGCTCATTTCCAATTTCCTTTCCAAGACAAATCCCATGGTTCCCCTTTGCTTGCATCCTGTATTTTGTCAGAAAATAAAGCTCATCCCATTGTAAATCAGAGCAAAGGAGCCGTTTTAGACAAAAATACAATAACCTTCCAAAGTTTTTTTTTTTCATACAAGTTTCTATTTCTAGAGTTTAGGATTAATTTTTGCAGAACTTAAAACCACCAGGCAGGATGTGGCTGCCAATCCCAGCATTTAATTACAGGGATAAACACTTCCATAAATTATTAATTCTTTTCTACGAACAAGTTTTGACCCCATGGACGACAATACCATAATTCTAGTTATTTCATTATATTGGTCTATATCATTGCCACATATTATTTCCCTTCCAAAATGTTTATATAAAATTTATAATGTGATGAAAAGATCTTCCCCCTAATTTTTGTATGTAAATGTAAAATCTTGTCCATTTCCTCACAGTATTTGTTCTGTTTAATTGCATTTTAAATGAACATAAAATAACTACCCCAAAGACATTAGCATGCTTCTGCCAGGACTCTGCAGATTCTGCTGGCACGTGTTGAGAAGCTGCTGCATCACAGATGTGAGCTGATCTTCACAGATAGCCTGTCCTGAGGGTGGGAGCAGAGTAGTCTTACAGAAAAGCTTTGGGGAGCTTGCCTCCCCCTCCTCTTTTCTGATGTGTTTCCAGCATTAGAAAGTGTAAAGCCCAGCAATGGCTTGGAGAAAAAGAGGTTTTTTCTGCCATCACTGGTTCCTCCTTCAGCCAAAACTACTTCAAACCACACTGAAGACAGAGTCAGACAGAGTTGGTTTGCTAAAGCAACTGCAGGCTCCAAGAGCCAGTAATACTGGGAGCACTGGCAGCCATTCAGCTGAAATAAATCTCAGAAAGAGAGAGAACAGAAGACAACACAAGTCTGAATTGATTTCCAGAGGTGTCATGTTTGCAGCAGTGCTACAAGCCCTCACCTGTATTTGTCCCCCAGTGTTTGTCCAGGCTGCCTGTGGTGGGCAGTGAGTGCCAGCAGTTCTTGGAGTCTGGCTGCAATGAGGGCACCAAATCCTATGTCCTTTGCCCTTTAATGATAATTAGGAAAATCCTTACATTTTCCATTTGTAAGAGCTTTATTTCATGACATAATTTCAGGAAAATAACTCAGTGGTCCTCATTTAGGTAGTTACAGAATCCTAAAAGATTCCTAATTTATACACAAATATATAGGGATTATAAACCTCAGGGAAGGAGGAAAATTAAACCAAAAATCACCTTGCCCTGAGCAGGTAAGTGTTTTGAGGTTGAAGGTGAATTTATTGATTGAAGAAGACCCTGAATCTGTCAAAAACCTAAGTAGTTCTCTGTAATTTTGTAAAAGACTAAACGTTTGGAGCACTTTAATAAATGCAGGTAAGAAGAAAGCTCCACACTTTTGAAGTTGGTTTTCTATATGAAATGTATCTAGTGCTATTCAAATAAGAGATAAATCTTTTTTAGTTAAAGAGATGAATAAGAAAAGTACTGAGGAGAATAGAAAAGTATCAAGGAGATTTTCCAGTGACTTCTTATCCTGAAAGGGACATTTCTAGTTCTAGTCAAGAAATTAATTTGATCTATAGAACCTTTAAAACCAATTTTAATTCTTCAGACCTTGAAATATGTTAAATTATTTAAATTAATAATATATGTTCACTTTTAGCAACATTTGAGGTGGTTATCATCTCCTTTTCTTAAACTTTCTGCCTTTTTTTTTTTTTAATGGTATAAAAGGTTTCAGGCTGGATGTAACCATCAGCTTAGAGGCAGAGGGATAAGAAATATATTCTATAATGTACACTCTATAGGACAGAGTCTGGGTGGCCCAGAAAAAGGGCATACTACAATATTATCTCCTCCAGAGTAATAACCCTTTAAAATTTGATTCAGTCCTTCCCAGTTAAAAGGGTTGGAAATGTCAAATATCCTTATTTTATGCCAGAGTACCCTCCCCAACACACAATACTGAGAAAAACCAAACTGAGCAAAAACTCCAACCACTTCACACTGCCTCCACTAAGTAAAAGCAATGCCAATAGTTATCCACTGTGTTGTCTGGCAAGAAGGGGATCTTGACTCATGCTGCTCAAAGACAAATATTAATAAAGATCTGAATTTCGGGCTCATGGGAAATTTCTCTCTTTTCTCCCTGAATCATGATGAAAAGTTGTTTTCCTTCTTAAAGCATATTTATATTTAAAATGGAAAACAAAAATTCAGAAATAATGATTTTGGGTTCTTTTTTTTTTTTTTTCCAAAAATCCAAATATCACATTCCAGCATCAAAATATGAAGAATCAATTAAGCTAAGCAAAATGAGGTTGTTTCAGTATGAATCTGTGCCACTGAAGTGCTAAGAACATCATTAACACACAAATGGTTTATTATTCCATTTTCCTTTTTCAGGATGAAACACCAAAAAACAATATACAAAAAATAGTAGCATTAAAATATTGCAATTTAGCTTATGTAAGATGTTGTGGTAGCTCAAACTGACAGCTGTGTCAGCTTGATGGAAACCAAATGTTACTAGGTTTTGGTTGCTTTTTTCCCCTCAGTTTTGATCTACTGGATTAATTAGTATGAAACAATGTATCAATTTTTCTACTAATAAACAAAAAATTTTGTAGAATCCCATTTTACTCAGAGAAATGCAGGTCCTCTGAATTACAGAGGAAAATAATTTCAGTTAAAAGAATCCCTGGTGACTTCTTTGCATTCACTCCACTTCAGTCCTAATTCTCCTTTCTACCTCTGACTGTATTTGCCCTGCCATGCTAGCACAAAAATTGTGTTGTTTGGTCCCAATTCTGCATGATGTGGAGGCAAAGCTGTTAGGTGATACCTGGATTAGTTTCACATCTACACACTGAGCTAACATTTGAGATGCTGCTTCTCCTGAGATCACTCCTATATTTCTTTAAAGACTTGGTGACATTTGGCATTTCTCCTTGAGAAGGTTTCTCAGTTGGCTCCCTGTGCAGAGGATGGGCCAGTTCCTGCAGGTGTGAGCAGGCCCTGAGGAGTGACCCCAGGTGTCTGACACTCAGGTGCTTAGAATACATGACTTTCATAGCAGAGGAGTTTCCAAGAGGGATTTGCACTTGGCAGCAGCATCACACGAGGTTTAGACAACCATATGATAAATCAAGTGTGTCTGTTTCAACAACCAAATCCAGCACGTCACTCTGATGATATTTTTGCTTACTGTGTTGTTACAGACATCAATATCACACCCTCAACAGAGACCAGTTGACATGCAAAGGTAAGTGTCAGATTGCTCAGGTTGACAGGACATATTTGCATCAGTTTGTTTTCAGAATGAAAGCCCCTCTCCTCTGCACAAAGGCAAATTATAGATGACTACCTTCAAAAGTAGTGGTAAAGTCAGAGTGTTAACCACTATGAATGTTAACCATCCTCTGAATCTAAGATCCTCAAAATTTGTGACCTAAATCTCAGCTGATGGCTTAGGAAATTGTCTGACACTGTTTCCAGAGCTGATGGCAGAGTTTCTGATTGCTCAAGAGAGAAGCAAACACAAGGCAGCCAGAAAAAATATTTGCTGAATGAAGGACAGAAATGCTAAGAAAGAAATTGCATTTCCTAGCTTAAGACAAACTTTGTAAATGTATAAGGGAAAAAAAGAAAGACTAAAGTAGCTCTATCACTTGGTTCTTTTATTTGCTGTCATGACAGCACCCTGTTTTCTCTTTCAGATCTCTTCTTTCTGTACTCATGGACATGCCCTTTCTTGTCCTTCAGGCTGAAGCTCTTGACTCCAGAGCTGCCAGGCCACTGTCTATTTACAAATATTTCCCTCTTGACCTTCCTCTAGACCATTTTATTTCACACACACACTTATTCATGTTTTTTTTTTTTTTTTTTTTTTCCTTGCTGACCCTTATAAAGCATGAATATGTTCAAAAGCAAGAAAAAAAAAAGGTGAAAAAGATGTGGCTAAGAGAAAAACCACAGGAGATAAACTGGATGGGAGCAGGCTGTGCTTCTTGCAGGGATTGTAACACTATAAACTTTGTCTGTACAAGGATCTGAAATAAGGCTTAGAAACATCTTGAACAAGGATCTGAAATAAGGCTTAGAAACATCTTGAAAGTGCACAAATAAGAGTCTTCCCTGACAGGTGAAAATTAGTACAATGGCTAAATGGTATCTTGCTATATAACATAGCCTTCTATGTCTGAAATGTTTACCTAGAGCTCATTATAGTCAAAGCACAGAAATTAGCAGTTCAAGAACTGTCTCAAATTTGACCTAACTTACCCTCAAGAGAAGCTAATTTTTATCTTGGAAATAATTATTTATTCTTTCTAGTTTTAAGTGGAGTCTGGTTAGCTGACTCAGAGATATCATTTCAGAACTGAAAATTATGTCCAGAACAGAACATGATATCTTCTGGAGAGGATTTCTCCAGCCACAGATGTAGCAAAAGCGAGGCAGTTTGGCAAGGTGTTTTGAAAAGGAGTGGAGGGAAAACCAAAACCTTCCAGAGAACACTCAAAATACCTGCAATGCAATAAACACAGGAGAGAGATGTGCAGTAGGAGTGAAAACATAAAGGTGTTGGAATGGCAGATTCATACTGACTTCTGCTTAATATTCTATTAAGCATATGGTTTTGACTATCTGATTTTAAAATAGAATTTGGCTTCCTCTGTCCACAGATCAGCACGTGTGGAGGAATAGAATACCACAAGCAATTTGGAGGTGAAAATTAATGGCCAGAGACAAGTGTGAAAATTATAAGGTCAGAAATTATTTCTCTCTTCTCATGATCTTTTCACTAGATGTAGGAGGTAAGCTGACAAGAATGTCTGCCCCAAAGATCACTTGGAGAACCTACCCAAGTACACAGGCTCCAAGACAGGAGACACAGCAGGAGCCTTCCTGAGGCTTCAAAATCAGATTTCTGTTTCAAGGCATTATTGCAAGAGTAAAACCAAAAGAAACTGAACTAAAGGCTACAGGATAACCCAGCTTAAATGACTGGAAATATCAATAAATTCCTAGTAGCATGTTACACATGTACTGGGTATTAATATCAAGTCATAGTGGTTTCTCTCATCAAGAAGATTTATTTCTCTCAGAGTTTATTATAACTATTGTCAAAAGAACACTTTAAAAGAAACACAAATCCTCCCTTTATATGGCAAAGGTATTTTATATTTGCCCCAACCTCCTACCCTCTCTGCAGCCTCCTGAATGGAGCAGTGCAGTGAACCTGCACAATCAACACTGGCATCTTGTTGAGGTTAAATATGACAATTCAAAACCTTGGTGGCATCTGGGAAAGATAGAGGGATGGGAAGTGAATATGTGGAATCAGCTGTGATGGTCAAATGCCCTTTAACTCATTCTACAGCATGTCTTGCATGACTATCAATGAAACTGTAGATTTACATTCCATCTTGAAGTACAAGCCAGGTTAGTATTTGTGGAGCCAACAGTGCATATATCTATAAATGCCATGAATCCAAGCATAAAAATTAGGTTTTTGTTGTAATTCTCCACTGAAAAAGTAAGATACCACATATTGCATCATTTACTACATTTTTCACTTCAAGTGCACTAAGCTGATATGGTCCTTATGATTTTATGATGTCTGGCAGCACATCAAGACTGGCATAGAAGTGTTCAGTGTGAAGGTTATCAGACCAAATAGCAAATCATAATACATGTACATAGCAAGTGCTTTATTCATCTGTGTGTTGAGGAACCAAATGTACATGGCTTTGTGAAGAATGAAGACAACATTTTACACGTCTCATGCCTATTGAAACCTTTTCATGACTTCTGAGCAGACAATTAGGAGCTTACAGATCTTTAAAAAGGCAATTAATTTGAGTATGTATAGCTTGCTCTTCAACCACATTGAGAGTTCTTACTCCTGGGGACACTGGATAGTTCTCACACACAGTGCCTGACCTCCAGGGAGTATTTGAAAGACTGCCCTGGAGCTTGATTTGGGACTGGTCCTTATCCTTCAGGCCAATTTTTTTATGCTTTCCACCACTTGCAGTAACAGCCTTGAGGTTTTTGGTCCTGGTCTAACTGCTGATCCATAGCTTTACAGGACTTGGCATCTTAGACACATCACCCCCCTGACTTCATCTCCAGTCCCAGCCTACTTGCCATCTTTCCTCTTGATAAATAGCACAATTACATGAAAAATTATCCTGACAAACTGTCAAGTGATATACACTGAATAGCTTCTTCCACCCTACATTACAGCTGGGAGGAAGCCCCTGAGAAATCCGTGTTGTCTCTACTTCCCTGCAGTACACCCCATAACCCAAATCCAGACTGATCTTCTCTTCAGTGGGTCTGTATTTACTGGTAGGGCTTTAAATTTTTTCTTTTCATCCTCCTCAGAGGTTGGTCAGACTTATATGGCACACTGCCCCCCTGGTCAGTGCTTTCCAGTTGCTTCCAGTTCTCTGAGACAATGAAATGGTGCCAGGTCTGAATAAGTGTCCTGGGGCACCCTGGCTTTCCAGATCAGCTGTTTTGAGCCTGACCCTTGACCTCTCCTAAAGCAGCTGGACCTTGTAAGTGAGCCTCCTTCCTTGCTGGGAGGAAGCTCTGTGCTGTATGAATCTCTCCTGCACATAATTGCTTTGGACAAGGTCTTCCACATCACAGGGGGGCTGCAGAGGTCCTTTCTCCTTGAATTTTAGCTGCTTATCTACAGAAACGGACATGGAACAAAGAAAAAATCAGAGGTAAAGAATGAAAATAAAGTCCCTCTCCAGAATTATGCAGATCTGAACCTAGAGCTTATGACAGCCACAGGATAAGTGTACCCTCTTTGATGGTATTTTTTTTTTTTCAGTCAGCCCATAGAAGGAGCTTCTAATATTTGAACTTTTCTCTACTTCTGCCACTTTTTTTTTTTTTTTCCAGAAGGGAAGAGCCATTTCTAAAATAAATTTTCATGTTCAGTGGAATAGACACTTTTTCTGAAAAAAAGTCATATAAATTAATGCATATTTAAAGAATCTTTGGAGGAGAAAATTCAACAAAACTGCTGCATTTAAAAACCTACTATTCCTCTACAGACATATAGAAAAATCAATGGAACAATTAACCACTAAGGTAGTTAGCTCCTTTTGTTTCTTACTAAAAGTCAAAAAGAAAGGTAGCAAGCAGGCACTTGGCAAATGGATAGACAAATATCTACAAGTAACATTGTGATTAAGCTATTAATTCACTGTAAAGTCTAAACATCAATAAACATGTCACATGTATAGAAACCCCAAATGTTAGGTAGTATTTCATAATGATCTATTTACCCATTCAATTGAGTGGGTTTTTCTCCCCTCCTACATTCTAAGACAGTCTGTTTCCCTCGATTTATTCAAGTTTATTTTCCCCCTTTTTGCAGTCTAATAGCAAACGACTCAAAAATATGATAATGTATATTGAATCTCAATGGCACTGGTTATTTGTGGTCACTCAGCTGTATGAGGGGAGGCTGTTCTGTGCAGTGAGGCAGGGAATGAATCTGCACTCTCCCTGCGAGCACCTTCCCATGCAATACATAAACATTTGGCCTTAAAACTTGCCTTCCCACGGGATAACCCAAAGAAAGGCATTAGCCCAAAGCGACTTCATGCACAACTGAAACAGATACCCATCGCTTTCTTATTTTGGAGCATTCTCTTGTGTTTGGAAAGAACACTTCTATTGACTAGATACACTGAAAAAGTAGAAGAGTGAATTGCAAAAACCATAGGAGGTAGAAGCATTCATCAAAAGAATATAAAATGGCAGGAGAGGTACTCTTGCTGAGCTATTGGACTGTATAATTGTCCAGGGATTTCTGTACTGAAGCTTGCAGAAGTTTTTCCAGTGAAACAGTTTTTCCACCAGAAAATGATAATTTGATACATTTGAAACTATTCACAGCTGTACATCGATTTCTTGTAAATTCCAGATGGATCATGATTGAGACAACTTGCTGAGCTAGTATTTCCACTTGTTTTAATGTAACAAGAGTTGATAGCAAGTGTTTCAAATTTTTATTTCTTGAAGTTTTGTAAGGAACCTAAACATTAAAATTTCAACATTCCTTCTTTCTCAGGGTGAAAGACAATGTTTTATTGTATCAGCAGCTCGTGTGGAAGGATCATTTCCCCCTTCCTCGAGGCCTCCTGGTGCTCTTGCAATCTTCTGGAGGCCAACAGAGAGTTTCCTCAGCAGCTCTCACCCCTTCTCCAGTGCTTCCAACTATTCACTTTATACCAAATCAGAGGGCACTGGGTATGTGTGTGAGTGCACACACTGTGAAACACTCTGAAGCTTGGATATTTTTTTAATCTTGCCTAAGTCAGAAAAACCCACTCGAGCTTTTCTGTTGCTCCACATACCTCCAAGTTTGGGAAAAATTGAAAACTTTGAGACTTCAGAATGTTGCAAACAGGTAGCTACCTTTTAATTCCTTCTCAGACACTTACTGATAGTGCCCATGTCCCATAGTCTCTTAAAATAAAAAAAAAGTATTATTGACCTTTCTGTAGGACAAATTCTCTAGATTCTTTGTTCCTTTCTTTTTTCTCACAGGTTTTCTGACTTTCAGATTTGGCAAGTAGCTTACCAAAACAAATACTGCATGAATGCTGAGAGAGAACTGCATCTGATTAAATGCTGGATGCTAATTGTAATCCTATTTCATTTCTATTTTTAAACAGCAGAACAGAATAATCTCCATTAAGAGACTGACCTTTGAAAGCCACAATGCTTGACCTATCTTGAGATAAAACTTTCTCTGTAGCTAGGCCTCTTTGCTGGTACATGACGCAGCTGGCTCTGAGTGACAAAAGTGATTTAAGTTCAAGTAAGGTATGCTAAGAACCACAGGTTAAATAAACTCAGGGTTTGTTAAACTTCATTGTTGTTTGGCTTCATAGTATCTGTTTTTTTTCCAAAATTGAAATACTGAGCAACTGTCTGCATGCAGAACACCTCCACAGCCTGCTCCAAAACCACAAGCATTCTCTCATGAAATTTCAGGCTTGCTCCACATATTTCTGCAGGTTTTGACATAGCCTATATGGTCTATAACTAATTTATACTTATAATACTTCCACTGTCAGCTTACCTGAGCAGTGTTAAGGAAAATATCATGCTGTGTCACTGCACAGGTCTTGTCAATTAAATGCAGAGAGCACTCCAGTATCTGTATTCACAAACATATGGCTGATTTGAAAGTACACAGAAACTCTTAGGAATATGCCATGCTGCCTGCATGTGCCTTTACTCTGTGAAATACTTCAATATTGCAATAACATCTGCCAGCTGCAACTCACTGTGCTTCACATCCTTCACATCAAATCAAATGGCATAAGTGTGTGCAGCCAGGACCAGTGTCAGCTATTATGTGTCAGTTTTTCCTAAGGGGCATACTGACAGACAACCAAAACTTTTCTTTAATATTTCTTATTGTGTTTCTGCTGTTGAGAATATCTGTCATGTTGCAATCATTCTTTGTTTGTGATGAGAAATAAAAATAAAAACAAAACAACTTGGATGCTCGTCTCAAATGTGTGGACTGAATGAAGTTTGCTTGTGTTTGGGTTAGGCTTTGAGCAGTGGGTTGGTGTTGTGGACTTAGGTTAGTCATTTGGGGAATGACAGGCACCCTTTAACTGAAAATATAAGATTACCTTGCAAAAGTCTAACTCTTCATATGGACACAAACTCTCCTAATGCACCACACTGACTGTGGTGAAAAGATGTCACAGATGGAAATGTTCAGCTTGGATGGGCTGATGGGCATGCAAAATCTGGGTTTTATTTGAAATATCATTGCAGGGCAATGAAATGTGATAACAAAAACTTGTCATACCACATTGGTCAAAGTCTCAGCTTCTCTGGTATCACAGCAAAAGAAAAGGCAAACAAGCAAGCAAAACTCCCAGGCTCAAGTGAACCCTTTCCAAAATGTAAGTCTGGTTGTACCACACTTTCTGTACATTGAGGTACTTACTGCAGTTGTGTCAGCATTACAGACTGACTGCCTTTGTCCTGGGCAGTGGCTAGGTAAACTTTATACTATTAAACTGATAATGTACCATCTGTACTTTGTGTACAGAAGTGTGGTCACAGTGTAATTAGTAATCTTATTGTTTGAGAATGTCAGATCTATCCTCTATGCTCTGACAAAATACAATTTTTCCTGCAGTGTCTGCTATGCAAATTGCTTGTTTTTTACCAGAGCTGCTAATATTTATATTACTTTAAACAGAAGTATTTTCAAATCAAACTCACAAAGGTGTTTTTTCAACATGACTTGAATGATACACAGGATAATATCACTTCCTAGATCATATAATAAAATCCCCTTTTCTTGGCTGCCATTTCATTGTCTGTGCCTCAGACATTTTCCCTTCTCATTCCCCTACATATCCATTACTTTCTGCCTCTGCTCTGAGTTTCCTCTTCAGTTTTATCCACTTGGCCAATGTTTTCCTTCCAAAAGAATGGGTTCTAGTGGTAGTTCCTTTCCATGTACCATACTCCTGATCAGCTGTAGCACTTTGCTCAGGAATTGCCAGGGAGACAGCTGGGAAGTCCAGACCAGAGGGTTTGAAGCCACCACACAACAGACAAAAAGGAGGGGAGAAAGGCAGTACAGGTGGGAGAAGCAGATGGAGCTCACACCCCGATTTGTTAATGTAGGTGGGCATATAATGCATCCTGTAAGAACCTGGAAACAATAAAAATGGTGGATGGGAGAATTAAGCTGGATAATTAGAAAGAAAGGACAAAGCCTCAGCTTTGCACAGGGCACTGCACAGAAACGGAAAGAAGGAAAAATACAGCAAAGGGTTCAAGTAAGCAGTAAGAAATTTTAGGATTAAACTTTGCTGATCCAAGCTTCTAAACTATTGGAGGTTCAACCATCACTAATCTTGAACCCCTTTATTTATGAGAAAGCAGGACCAAATAAAATCAGTTACAGGATTCTGGGCTACGGATATATCAAGTTATATCTCCTGTAACAAGATGTGGTGCAATGGCATGGCCTGCATTTCATCTGTAGTAGCAGTCAGATTTTTCCCCTAATGTCACATCTTACTATAATTTACTATCTGGAAGACTTGTAATTAAAACCATATGCTTCAGTTTTGTTTTTTTTTTCTTGTGCACACGAGGGATTCCACGTTTCTATAAACTTTGCCAGTTGTAAACTCATCTCTCTCTCTCTCTCTCCACTAACCTGTGGCCCAACTGCATGTAATAAGAGTAATTTGGAGAATTACATTTGGTTACACTCTATTGCTGTAATTTGCTTCTTTCCTCTAATGGTCTGAAGAGTACTGAGCTGAACCAGTTAATCTGAAATAAAACCACAAGATACACTTTAGGAACAGGCAATTATATTCTTTTAATTAATGCAACATCACTTTGCAGTAACTTGGCTCTTCTAACAGCAATGTGCATTTTAGGACAGATACTGATCTCTTTGGTGATGCAGAGTACATGTAAAACTGTCACACCTGAGGAGCCATGGTACAGAGAAATCCCTAATGGGATTAATGCTGACATACCTGGCTGCATGCCACCCTTCTGCCCGCAGGTACATCTTACACAGAGTCACTACTGCAGCAAAGATGTAGCTGAAACATTCCTGCATTTTGGCTGTTTTCAGCTACCCTCCCAAGCACCCAGCCCTGAGCAGCCTCAGGGACAGGCAGTGCAGCAGTGATGGGTACAGCAGGAATGGGTACAGTCCTGCTTCCCCAGGCACTGCCAACAGAACCACCTTTTCCTAGCCTGTGTGTTAAAAAGATATGGAAAGCCTCAGAAGGACTCATTGTTTATCTGTGATTCATTGGACTGTACAAATAATCTGGGCAAATTTGTACAAATATTTTTTGTTTGTATTACAAATATTTTTATTTGTACAAATAATTTTTTTCCACGTTGAATGGCAGTCCCACTGGCTGAATTTTTGTCTGGATTCTAGTCACTTGAAGAAGTTTTTTTGGTTTTTTTTTTTTTTTTTTTTTTTTTTTTTTTTTTTTTTTTTTTTTTTTTTTTTTTTTTTTTTTTTTTTTTTT
>VZRH01003822.1:1753566-1779535 GCA_013397555.1 Urocynchramus pylzowi | reverse complement strand
TTTGGTTTTTTTGTTTGTTTTTTTTTTTTTTTTGGTTTTTTTTTTTTTTTATTTTGGCATTTGGCTTTACACCCTATCCCTGTAACAGCAGCAGAGAGCTGTCAGATAGGGCAATAGGGCAGTGCAAGACACAGATATTGAAGAAATGAGGGTTAGACACCATGATTTAACAGATTTTGATTCATTGCTGCAGCTAGCTCCATCTCTCATCCCTGCACAACTTTCTCCCAGATGTCTCAATAAAGCCATGGCCACATAACACAGGCTTTTAGCACACTGTCTGTCTCAGTATCTCTCAGGAACAGATATGTGAGATGGGAGCCCTACAAAGGTCACAGCTAAAGCTTACAGGTACAGGAGGAGGGCCAATGGCTCACAGCCAGTGTAACCAAGCTCCACTCCCTCTGCTCCCCTCTTGTCAGACCACACCAGGAGTGCTACATCCCACTCTGGGGTGCCCAGAGCAGGAAGGACAGGATGGACCTGTTAGAGTGAGTCTAGAGGAGACCATGAGGATGATTAGGGGGGTTCTTCCAAGGAAAGGCTGTGATAATTAGGATTGTTCAGTCTTGAGAAGGCTCTGGGGAGACCTTATAGAAACCTTTCTGTACCTAAACTGGGCCTAGAAGAAAGCTGGAGAGGGACTTGTCACAAAGGCCTGTAGTGACAGGACAGTGAGAATGGCTTCAAACTGAGAGCTGGTTTAGATTAGATCCTAGGGAGCAATTCTTCACTGGGAGGGTGATGAGGCTCTGGAACAGGTGCCCAGAGAAGCTGTGGATGCTCCATCCTTGGAAGTGTTCAAGGCCAGGCTGGATGGGGTTTGGAGGAACACAGTCTAGCAAGAGGTGTCCCTGCCTATGGAAGAGAGTTGGAACTAGGTGATATTTAGTGTCTTTTCCAACCATTCTATGATTCTATTACTTCAGTTGAAAGATACTCATATTTCAGAGAAGAATCTGTTCCTTTATAGTTTTTTCCCCTCGTCCCCATCCAAAAAACCCTAAATCCACACACTAGACAATTTTTCAAGAGGACATTATTTACACGTATGTTTACTGAAAATATTCCTTTCAAAATCTTATTTTTATTGCTTAAAATAGTTTCTAAATTAAATCTTGAAGGGTAAACCCCAAGAGCATGTAACAAAATGCTCAATAAACTAAAGCATTTTTGAGGCGGGAAAATAAAGTTTTTTCTTTCCTGTCCTAAAACCTTTAAAAAAGGAAATCTAGTTTTGTTTTAATTAAAACATTCTTTCCCCCTCAGCATGACAGTACTTACTTACCACTACTTTCCAAATACCACAGAGTCATGGGCAATGCTGACATGAAGCATGCATTAACCTGTGATGGCATTTGTATGACAGCTGAATTTACATGAATTGCAAAAATGGAAAAAGACTAGCAGAAAAATTAAAATTACCACTAAAGAGAAAAATCATAAGAGAGACATGTAAAACTGTAAAATAAAAAGTGGGTTTACACCCACTTTTTGAGTAAGAAAAAAGATTAAGCAGAGTATTACAGAATTTTGTCTTTCAGGTTGAGATGTGGCTAGTAGCACTATCCATCATTCCAAAAGAACCTGCTCCTGTCTGTCATTCCTCATCCCACTTTGATTCTGTAGGACTGGGAAGGAGTTGATTGCTAAGGGTCAACAACCAGTCAGTAGGGTTCTTTTGCAGACAAAGGAAAACAGCATATATATATATATGTATATATAAAGTGTGTACACACATTATAAACACAAGTGGTGCATTATCACAGGTAAGTGCATTTGACCCTCTTTATTACTCTCCAGATCCCACTAACAGTAGTCCCTAGTTCATGATAAAAATTTAGGTACTGAAGTTATAACTCACTGCAATAACATGTTTTGTCTTGAACAGAGCATGAAATCAAACAAATTGTGAAATATGGTGCTCTTTTGGGGAATATTCCCTAGGGAAAGCTTTCTGCTGTGGAGGGCAAATGTTTATGCACAGCATCACTGCTGATGGACACTGACTTTCATCAGCTGTGCCAGAACATGGAAACCTGTTATCCTTCTTGCTTGACTGAAAAGTTAATATTCCTTGATGTGTTTTAGAGAGCTTTGCTGATGTGCTCTGTTTTACAATTTGACAAAAAATTCCCATTGTACCAACCTGTTTTGCAAAAGAGCAGATGACCTTTGCCACAAGAACGTCACCTCTAAAACTGCTTCTGAGTGTGAGGACATCAGTTTGCCATTTTAAAGTGCACAGCATCTTGTGTGCATGGTGGTAAAAGCTGGCTAGGATGCTAGACAGCATATATGGATTATTTTTTAAAAATTATTTGTAAGTGAATCTGTAAAATGTCCCGGAATGAGGAAATCACCCCAAAAGAGAAGGTTGAGAAGGAGATCAAGAAATAGGCTCCTATAAATCTTCAGAGAAAAAGTTTTTCTTTACCTTTTTTAATATTGCTTGTACAGCAAAGGTCACACCATACATTTGGTCACATTTTTAAACTACAGCAAAAGAAGTCCAGGTTACAATTTCAGTGAATTAATGTGATTAAGACCTCACTTTACCCCTTTTTTGTCCTCATTATTAATCTTGCATCGGATCACAGTTTCAGATCTGCGTTCAGATGGGAACAGCAATATCATTTTAAAGTTATTGATTCAGAAGATGGCAAGGAAGAAACTCTGGGTTTTTATGCTGAAAGCAACTGAAATGAGAAACCTGTCAAAAGGAAAAAGATTATCTTGTGCCTAAGAGGGATTGGAGCCTGAGAGGGTCACGTACCAAATGCACAAGAACAGTAGTCAGAGACATCACCTATAACCATGCCATTACAGGTGTCATTGCAGATCTGTCTTAACCCTGGAAGTTTTGGAGAAGTGGAAATGCACAGACCCAGGTGTCCAATCAAGACTCCTTAGAGCAGCTGTTGACTAATTTGTGCAATTTAAGTTGTCTTACATGTCACAATTTGTACCCAGCCTCACACTTCTCAGGCTGTGGCACTGCATGAACGTATCACATGCTTGGTGCTGCATAGTGGGTCTTAAATTTGCTCGGCTAATACAGAATCAGAACAGTCAAATTGGTTAAGTAGCCTCAGGAAAGTCACCCTCACAGGTACTGGCAGTTAATTACTTTCTCTTGTAATGTAGCAGAGATATAATGCCATCCTTCAGGGGAGAGAAGATGGTGGCTTCCTTTCTATTTTTGGAGCAGACACCTGGGATCAACTCAACATGTGTGGCTGCCACCCACACCTTCCTCTGGGCAACCTTACATCTGCTCTTGGCACATGTATTGCATTTTACATTCCCCTGAGGACTTTGTTAATACTTTTCTGGTATTAGGTGCTATCCATATATGCAGAGAAAGGACAAGGACAACACAAAACCTGTGCCCCTGAGAAGGAATATGGCTACTATATTGAACTGTCATAGTTCAGTGCACTGAGCTCTTAAAAATAATGGTAAAAAGCTCATTAGAGAGCAGGACCCAGCTGTGTAAAATACATCAAAATATATGTGTTTATTCATTTGGAATAAAAGTTGCCTTAAACTAGACCAACTATCAGCATCAGAAGATTGTGTGTTCTATTTGGGCAGTGAATATTTCAGAAAAAATAAACCTTGTTAAAAATATTATTCAGTGACTATGTGACAAGACTTGTCATTTTGCATTAAATGCCACCAATTTTCACTCTCTATCAATAAACATAATCTGTTATGCAACTGCATTATCTTACTGTGCTTAAATTAATTATATTAAAATATTTAGAGCAAGTATTTGTCATATTTGTCACTTTATGAGAAACTGACAGACTAGAAGTCATATTACATAAAGACACTGGTTATGATGGTTGTGAACAAGATATTTTCAGACTTCTTAAAAACCCAAAGCATCAAGAGGGCCAGAAAAGTGAAATCAAATCCATCCCCATGACTCTCCCTAGATAATTTGACAAATAATGGGAGTGAGATGAGTTTAAAGGGGTTTAAAGTGCCTGGAAATATAAGCTATGAGGAAAATAAGAGGTTTGTAGCTGTTTGGACAGCTGGTAAATAGCTTCTCAAAAGCCAGCCTAGGACAACCTCACTGCACAAGGGCTGTTCTTCTGCCTGAGAGCCATTCACACCCCAAACTTGGTACAAGAGATTCTTTGGGTGGGATGATCATCACTTTTCCATGATGGAGAAATGCTAACTGCCTCATTTGGCAGGTCTGGGTTCAGAAGAGATCAGGATACAAAGAAATCACATGTGGGGTACAGTCAGTAGGGAAAAATCCCCCCAAATTTGTTCATACTAACACCATCTTATATCCAGTGCTAGGAGTTCTTGCACTCCTGAGCAGCAACTTTTATTCACACACTTCAGAACAAATCAGTGGCAAGTGCAGGAGATGGCACAAACATGTCCTTTGGTGTAGTTATGCAACAGAGACATTTCACAATTAATTATTCTAAAGAGATAAACTTCCAAAAACTGCCTAGGGAAATCCAGCATACAAACCAACATTTAAGTACTGAATATGAGAAAACACCCAGAAAATTTAGAGCAGATATATATATATATTTATTATTTTTGTTGTTGTTTTAGTGCTTATGCTTCAGTATCTGAAGCAAAAGTTCACTAGATGAGGCAGAAAAATACATAGAGAGCAGCCAAATGAAATGGAGTCTTTGCAAACCATTTTCCTTACATTACAGTGGAAAACTAGAGGTATTTATGCTGTTTAGATGTGTTCTTCAGGTACTTGCCAGGTAAGAAAATTGCTTAGAAATTTCTCAATTGGCACAGCAGAAGAAACAGTCACACAGCTTTGGTCTGTGCAGCATTCATTAAACTCTGAACAGCTTAGGCTTCCAAAAGAGAAGTTTGAAGGGGCTGTATTGGTATCCAAGATAAACCATTTACAGGGGCTGTAGGTTTTTGGATATGTTCTGTGTTTTTCGTCAATCAGCTCCATTTAATAGGTCTTGAGTAAATATTGCAAAACCAAAGCACTTTTATATATGGGTATTGTAAATGGAAGAGGTTATACCAAATAGATATTTCCAAGAACATATTTACTGTAAATTTATCCATTTTAGTAGATATAGAGGGATTTAGGCCACTGTAAGAGAAAGAACAACACTTTTTATATATCTTATCAGGGGTAAGATCCCTTTCCATCAGAGTCATAATTGCATGCTAGTAGATATACTAAATATATGCTCCCAGGAAGGATTACTGAGTAAGCATTTACTATTAATGTGGCTGATAAAACATGGCTAAATTATTTTATAGCAGAAGAAACACCTGGGGGCAAGGGGAGAAAACTGCTTTTTAAGTCTCTCATGGCACATTAATGTGGCTTATTTAAGTGAAGTGCTGAGTGGTGATAGAAAGGGAATTTTGATGAAGTGCTCAAGCTCTATTTACTGTCCTCTCTTGCACTGGGGATAACAGAATTACTTAGGGAAAAGAAACTGCTAAGAGCATGAGTAGTAGCAGTATAAAATCTGGAATACTTTGTAAATAAATAAAATAAATGCATCATCCAGCTTGCCAAGAATTAGCTACTTCTTTCTGCACTTCCCATCTGTATTATTTCATTCTAAACAGAGATGACCACTGTACTTTAGTTTTTAGATATTGCATCCTTTGGTGGATGCAAATATCATAGTTCTTAATTGGTGCAGCAAGCTTTTGTTCATATTTAAGCCATAAATGTTCCTTTTTACATCCCTTTGGGAAGCTCAGCATGGACATCAGTTTCCTTGATGATAATCTGCACCGAGTGCCATGTATATGTACATCACACATGAGTATGGGGTGGTATGCACCACCCTAGCAGCAGTTCTGGACAGGTTAGCTCAACCTGAATACATGCAATTTTCATTGCTACTCTCCACCAAGGAAACCTGCATGAATAGCATGTACCAGCCTTGTGCTGGCTGCTGCCAGCAGAGGAGGGATTGGATAGCCAGTGACAAGTATTCAAAACTCAGTAAGGCTTCCTCATGAAGATGGTATCAGTATTAGCAAGACATTCAAAACAAGCAAAAACCCCAATGCATCATACCTACCTTTCACAGATTGTTGGAACCCTTACATACCATTTGTCTGGTATCACTTCAAGAAACAAGAACACTGACACTTGGGAGATTATTTAGAAAGCATATGAACTGATCAATAGCATTCCAGGAAAAGAGCAGCAGGCAATTAACATCAGCCCAAACGTTTGCTTACTAAAACCTTAAGACCTGTATGATTTCAACTTTAGCTAATAAAATCTGAAAAATCTTCAGAATTGATTGTCCAAAACGAAAAGCTATAATTCTCTAGTGTACAGAGAAGGATAATTTAGAAATTTTACAGACAGCTTCATATAAGTCTATTCAATTATAGAAAGCTATTTTTCAAAGAGAAAAAACTCTGCAGTGTGGACTGTTATCTACTGTACTTATCACTCTGAGATTGTAGTTTATCTTTTTGTTACATACCTTACAGATACAGAGAGATAGCAAGACCTTCATGGCCAAAAAAATCAAATTCTCATCTATTTGAGAACCTAATTCCTGCAGTTTATAGCCTGAAAAATGCTATAAACATACACTGAAATTAAGTGTTTTCTATGTGAGAGGGCTGTTACAGAGCTGTTGAGATTAGGGCCTGATGTAATTTATCATTCCATTACAAAATCTATGTTCTATATTCAGAGTCCTACAGGAACTTGTTTAACTACAGGTTATTACACAATGATGATGCCCTTAGGAAGAGATGAGAGAGCAGTTCCTCTGTGACTCAGGTCCCCTCTCTTTGCTTTTAAAGCCTCAAAGAACTCAAGCTGGATCACACTGCCATGCTTTCATTTATTACATTTCATGTAAAAAACATTTCATTATTACATTTCATGTAAAAAACCCCAGTATTTCTAGCATGGTGGAGGGACTACATCAAAGAAATTCTGCTGTGGTGAAGTTTTAGTAGAAGCCACCCAACTTCCCATTGAACAGCACAGCTTTGACACTCCCAAGATTGTTCAGCATCCCTCCTTCAGACTGCCAGAGGAGAAGTTCACTGCCTTCCTGCAGCCAGAGGGAGCACAGAGCTCTGGGCTGCTGGGGCCACTGAGGCACTCAGGGAGCTCCCTGCTGAAATGGTGGTGGGGAGAGACACTTTGGCACCCTGTAAACTACTGGAAGAGAAAGCAGCAAGGAGAGAAGTTGAGTGAATAGTTCAGAGAGCAGAGTGTCTGAGCTCTGCCTCCAAGCTTCCCATGTCCCGGGAGCACCAGTGATGTCTTTGTTTCTGTCACATTTGAGGAAGCAGACGTTGTGGAAATTCCTTCCAGCTAGAGACAGGCTGCACTTGTATGTGTGACTGAGATATTCCCTGTTCCTTTCCAAATGCAGGCAAACCTACGTGGCCACAAACAGTGACTAATTGTTTGGGCCAAAGGGGCAAGGATATAAATGAGCTATTTCTCATTACAGTGTAAGAAAATATTGATTACACATACACAGATGGCAAATACTAGTCATGCTGCTATTCTCAAGTCTCCACACTGAGCTTGCCTGGTATACATTCATTATTTTTACAAGTTCATACTATGACTGTCTTCTCTATTGACAAATATGGGTTAAAAACATAATAAACAAAGTGGATTTGTGTTGGTATTATTAATGAATTGGCAACAACTGTCTCTGCGCCATTCATCTCTCAACATCTGTTTATATTTTATTTTAAATCTGTGAAAACATTGCTTGGTAATCCCTTGATCCATACAGTAATTTCCTTTTGTTCCAAGCCGTTAGAGGTATCTTTGAAATACTCAGGGGAAAGACAGACAAAAAACAACCAAAAAAAAACAAAGACTACTCATCTATTCCTTCAAGACAAGACCACTTTCATCATAAAAAATCAACACCGAAATGAAAGCAAAAAAACAAAGGTGGATGAGCTCTGTACTGCAATAGGATAAAAGTCAGGATGTTTGTGGAAAACCATCAGTCATTATTGTTTTAAATTGCTCTTGATTTGTGCAAAGGAACAGACCAAGTCAGCTATGCCTAATCTTCCTTGGGAGTTATCTTGTGCATTTATTTGCTGCTCTCTGGCTCACTAGGAATTCTGCTCACTGTTTGTCACAGCCAGGAACAAGTCTGTTAAGCTCACCCCTGGTTGATAAGTAGGCGTTGTTGCTTATGGATATCCTGTTGCGTTGGCCTCCTGGAGTCCTGGATTTTCTTATTGTTCAAGCCACAGTGATTTCAGGGCAGTGCTCTTTATGAAATACAATGCTGCTTGAAAATTTGTCAATATGGGTTCTAAAAATAACTGAGGTATGAGCAAGTACAAATAACCTGCTCTCGATTTACTTCTCTGTAACAACTGTGTAACCGGAAAAAAGGAAAAAAAAATCTTTAAAAACTGGAGTGAGAAGGCAGTGCCTCAGCTTGTGATTTATTGTATTGCTGAAGAGATTAGAGACAATGCCCACTTTTGAAACAATGCACATAGGCAAATGATGTATTTATTACACCACTGCAAGAGCCAAATAAACCATGCCCAACAAGGAAAGTATTGTCAGGAAAGAGAATAACATCAAAAGATCTCTGGGCCGGCGAGTCTAAGTCAGAATAGTTGAAATAATACAAAAGAAACAAGCAAGATTTACGGTTTTCTAAAGTTAGAAAATGTCCAAAACTTGTGTTCTGAGGAGAGCATGTGCCTTTAGAAAATCTGCATAAAGAAGATTATTAAAACACCTTAAACATACTTAAATTGTAGCATATTAATGCATATATTTGATTTGAACATACCGTTTGGGATTTAATGGATACTTCTAGATATTTGTCCAAATAAGTAATATTGTCTAAGCCTCACACTACAAAGCACTCTGAGAATTTCACAAATATGAAATATATCAAATTATGCTTTTAAAAATAAGCATAATTTAAAAACCCCAACCAACCAGCCCACTTTTATAGCTTGATACCCTCTTTATTTCCCTGCTCCATGAAGCATATGACATTCAAGAGAAGGCTGGAGAGAGACAGATAGAGTAATCTAAAAGGGACAAAAGAAAAACAATAAGCATTGTTGAGGGGAAACAGGGAAAGAAATGAGAGGCTTCAATCTAAACAAAAACAGAGAAAAAGACTTGGAAAGAATTTCAGCAAAGAGGTATGTTTAATTGCCTACAGCCCCAGGAGAGGTAATTTATGTGCCAAGAAGTTATGGAGGTTTTATGTGCCTATTAGTCTGCTATTCAATTAAGAAATGTGTACTTACCATGGCAACCTCTATGTCTCACAATACACGTGCTAATTCTAAGATATCTCTGTAGAGCACCTCCTTAAAGAAACACATACCACAGCACCAGCCATAGCGTAGATTTCCACACTCACTAAGAGACAGTAAAAAGAACAGCCCATACAAAATTTTGGAATTATAGGCTCAAGAGAAAGATGGGTAATCTTACTGTACTGTTACCAACTCCATATGGGAGCCCAGCAGAGTAATGTATGTGTGCAGTGCATTGCTGCACCTCAGCACAGCTCACCATGCAATCTTGCCAGCATTTCCCTTCTTGCCCACTGAGACAATGCTCTTATGCTTTGAAACAGTGCTGCTTTTCCTCTGGGATCTGCTTTGCACTGGTTGACTAATTCCTTCGGCCCTGCTTCCACTGAACCTGTGTAAGCTTTCAATTGTACTCTCCTGGATGAAAGCCTGCCAGGACATGCACCTTCCCTTTGTTTCAGTGTTTGCTGTCTGGGAATTCCCTTTCTCACCAGCCCACGCCAGATCTCACTGTTCTCAACAGGCGTTGTCCTTCTCCCTCTTCCTTATTTGAGCTTCCCATGACAACAGCTATTGGCAAGCTGATTTCCCACTCAACAGCTTACTCCTTTTCAGAGGAGCAGTATCTACTGCCAAAATTCTTGGTCAGATGTGTAATTAATGGATCAAAGCATTTGTCACATACACAACCTGAGGAATGAGCCACCTTCAAAAAAATGTATGTACTGCATCCATAACTTTTAAGTATTAAGGAGAATTTCAATGCAATCCTTCTGAAAGAAAAGAAAGCATAGAGGAAACTACATTTCCAACAGCTTTTATGTAACTACTTGCTTCTCATAATCATCTTCCTCCCTTTCACGGGCTAGTGAATGCATATCAGATCACACTTCTCATGGCTGTGGAACCCAGTAGTCCTCTTTGCTTGTCTGCAGCTCATTTAGGGCTAGTGCTAAAGCCCACAGAGTACAAAAAAGGAATGCATCGCCTTGTGTAAAGTTCTGGATTTGTTGAGGATTAAGCCTCAATCACATTTCAAAGATGTTTTGCTTCTTTCCTTGTGTCATGGTTTAACCTCAGCTGGTGACTAAGCACTACAGAGCACCTTGCTCACCACCCCCTGCCCCTAGCTGAGGTGGGGGGAGAATCAGAAGGGTAAAAGAGAAAATTGGTGGGATGTTATGAAAACAATTTAATAGGGAAAGCAAAAGCCACTTGCATCAGCAAAACAAAACAAAACAAAGGCATTAATTCAGCACTTCCCATGGAGGCAGGGGTTCAGCCATCCCCGAGAAAGCAGGGCCTCATCACACAAGGCTACTTGAAAACACAAAAAATGTCACCAGCCTGAATGTGCCATCCTCTTCCTCCTATTTCTCCCATCTTTATATGCTGAATATATTGGAATAATTATGGAGTATCCTTGTTGTCAGTTGGAGTCCTGGCTATATCTTCTCAGTTCCTTGTGCACCCCCAGCCCCTTCGCTGGTGGGGTGGTGTGAGGAGCACAAAAGGCCTTGACACTGTGTAATCTCCGCTCAGCAATTTCTGAAACATCCCTGTGTTATCAACACTGTTTCCAGCACAAATCCCAAACAGAGCCCCACACCAGATATTATGGAGAAAGTTTACTCTGTCCCATTCCAAACCAGAACTCTTGGCTTTCCCTAGTAACAAGCAATCAAGCCATTTATTAGTCACTGCCTCTAAACACAGAATTTATACACGGAAGTTTTGGAGGTCCCAGACTGTTTTCTGCTTGTGAGCACTTCAGAGGCACATACTATGAGAAAATGCATGCTAAGTCATCAGTTGAAATAATTTATAGTCATAAACAACAGAAGACTTTTTCTTTTGCAACACTTGCCACAGGCCCAATGCCATTCTTTTTGGTAGGAAAAGACTTGTTAGGTTTAAGGAAGCACAAACCAGCAATGCCCTGGGAGGAGCAGCTGCTTTAAACACTGTAACTGATGAATGCAGGGCTGCATTTGGTACATTCACCTGACATCAACAGAGCACAATGAAACAGCAACAAACTAAAATTTCAAATGTATGCTGACATTTTTTTTGTCTGTGAGAAAGTGTAAAGTTTAGCTCACATTTCTGAGGTAGTGCCAGGCTCACAACAGTAGCAGCAGAAGCACACCCAATTCACATTGCTCATCTAACGCTCTGGAGAAGGGCAACAANATACCCGAGAAAGCAGGGCCTCATCTCACAAGGCTACTTGAAAACACAAAAATGTCACCAGCCTGAATGTGCCATCCTCTTCCTCCTATTTCTCCCATCTTTATATGCTGAATATATTGGAATAATTATGGAGTATCCTTGTTGTCAGTTGGAGTCCTGGCTATATCTTCTCAGTTCCTTGTGCACCCCCAGCCCCTTCGCTGGTGGGGTGGTGTGAGGAGCACAAAAGGCCTTGACACTGTGTAATCTCCGCTCAGCAATTTCTGAAACATCCCTGTGTTATCAACACTGTTTCCAGCACAAATCCCAAACAGAGCCCCACACCAGATATTATGGAGAAAGTTTACTCTGTCCCATTCCAAACCAGAACTCTTGGCTTTCCCTAGTAACAAGCAATCAAGCCATTTATTAGTCACTGCCTCTAAACACAGAATTTATACACGGAAGTTTTGGAGGTCCCAGACTGTTTTCTGCTTGTGAGCACTTCAGAGGCACATACTATGAGAAAATGCATGCTAAGTCATCAGTTGAAATAATTTATAGTCATAAACAACAGAAGACTTTTTCTTTTGCAACACTTGCCACAGGCCCAATGCCATTCTTTTTGGTAGGAAAAGACTTGTTAGGTTTAAGGAAGCACAAACCAGCAATGCCCTGGGAGGAGCAGCTGCTTTAAACACTGTAACTGATGAATGCAGGGCTGCATTTGGTACATTCACCTGACATCAACAGAGCACAATGAAACAGCAACAAACTAAAATTTCAAATGTATGCTGACATTTTTTTTGTCTGTGAGAAAGTGTAAAGTTTAGCTCACATTTCTGAGGTAGTGCCAGGCTCACAACAGTAGCAGCAGAAGCACACCCAATTCACATTGCTCATCTAACGCTCTGGAGAAGGGCAACAATTCCACTTAAATCTTCTCTGTTCTGAAAGTTTCCCAAAATGTGAAAAATCAGCAAGCTGTCTGGCTTCTCTGGTAGGTAATGAGCCTTGCTGGCCACCTGGCAGCTTATCACCAGCTTACTCATGTCAGCTGTGAGGGACCAGCGCCCACACTTGGCATGAAGATAGGCTCACCCAGTAATAAAAAGTTTTCTTTTCTTTCCTCTCCCTCTTCTTTGCCCCTTCCCCTCACTTTTTGTCCCCACATCAAATTAGACTGCCTAAAATACAGAATAAAATTATGAAGTGTGGGTTGAATTCCAGATAAATGCTGTTGATCGCTTCCTACAAGGCTGACCTCCCCTCAGTGCTTGTCTTGATGCTAAGGGCATCTTCAGATGAAAGGAAAACATTTTCCTGACAGATGAGAAATGCACAATTAACTATGTAATGCAAACTGTACATTCAGAACTCTAATCCAACTAAGGAAAAGTTTTGAAGATGTTTGGTATGAGTGTGCTGTAGTAAAAGTATAGTGCAACTCTTCCCACTCCAGGGAGGAACAGATCTGCGCTGCTTTTTCACATGATGGATGTGAGTGATTTTCACGAGCAAGCTACAGTGTCCTTTTTGTATTACAACTCGAGGATCCTGAGAGGGGAATGCAGCTAAAAGCATCAATTTTGATACAAATCCTTTATGGTCTTTAAATTGGGCACTGCCACTTTAATAAGCCACACCTGGTTAAGATTCGTGTTCTGCTGAATTCCTCCCACTGTAATGAGCCCTGAACATCAGGCTGAGGCTGTGATCAAGACAATACAATTAATCACCAGACCGTGCACAATTTCAGTAACATGAAAATTGCACGCAGTTAGATTTTCTAAGTAAAACTAATATTTCATGCAGGGGGAAGGGTGAAGTTTCAGCGCATAACAAAAAAGAATTTCGGAGGTTTAAAAAAACCTGGCAGTCAGCAGGGCCACGTGAAGGTGAATGCATAAATCAAATAACTATACCATCTGTTACAGAAAACTTAACGGGAATTAAGTGGCCCATATTTTCTAAAAATATCTTTCTTCACAGTATGCAGAAGCACTGAATATCTAAGGAGGAATACTGGAATTGGACTTTAATTAGGAAACTTTGAGTTTTGAATACAGCCTGAGCTTTGTCAAACTATCAGGAAGATAAGCTTATTAGGAGAGAAATAGGAATGAGTATTTGCATGGCAAAAAAAAAATAGATCTTTCCAGTGGGAGGAAGAAGAGGGGATTAAAAACAGTAGTGGCCCCATTTTCAATATTTTTTCAGCTGCAGCTTAAGGTGTCACAGAGAGACACAAACAGTGACAGACAGGCCAGGGCCAACTTCTGGGAGATTTTCTATTCTGATGTTATCTAAAATAGACTGGTCATTTCAGCATCTTTAAAATTCACAACCAGAAAGTTTCCCATGTATTTGAAGTATACTTCCATGCAGCAGTTGTTTCTGTGTAATTGCAGTATTCACCAGAAATCCAAAGTAGATAAAATCCAAAGTAGAGAAATCCAAATTCAAAGTAGAGAGACCAAATGCAATTGTCATCTCTTTCTAGACTCATCTCCAGTGACAGCTAGTGGGAAGGCACAACTTCTGGAGAGCACTGTTAGCTCCTTTCTTTCTTTTCCCCACATGATGGGAAAAGCCAGCACACCCCAGTAAAAGAAAAGTGTAGTAATTTGTTTTGTCTACCATTAGGTTATAAAATCTTCAGGGGCCTTTTTTTTTCTTTTTCTCAAAGAGTTTGCACATCTCTAATCAAGGAATCTAAAAGTCCGATCAGCACAAAAATAATAAAGATTAAAAACAGCAGGCAAAACTAAAAACTTTATATAGGAGTGGAACAACAAAGACAGACTTCCTTAGAGAGGATGTGTAAATACTGGTCCAAGAGTTGATATAAAAACCTAAGGACAATAGATTAAATGTGATGATACAACTAAATGTTTTAGGAAAATCATTTCCAAATGATGCAATTGAGAAGGGAGAGAGAAAGTAAAAGAATAAAAGGAGTGATGCAGAAAAGGCAAAGTGACACACAGACAGACAATAAACAAAATGCATTTTTAAAAGTAGCAAAAAGGCTGATTTTGAGGGAATAACAAATTGAGGTTTAAAAAGATAGAAAAATAAAATAAATGTTTCCATTTTTTTGCACTGCCACTCGTCTACTCAACCTTTCAGTTTCTTCTGCTCCCCCTCCTCAATCTTACCTTCTCTACAGATACTCTCAACTCTCTTGGGACAGATCTCCTATTATATATTTTTGCAATGTCTGACAAAATAGAGCCTTTCTCTCAGCTTCTGCCTCTTTATATTACTGTGGTGCAAACAGTGAAGAGCAGTGATGGTAATAGCTGGGAAAGCCGCTCAATAATTTTTCACCTTAACAATTTTAACAGCAAATGGCAGTTCTGTGACACTGACACAGTCCAACTAGGCCAATGATATTCAATTTTGCTGTCAGAAAAACTGAAAGAGAATACCATGTTAAATCCCAATTCATCCAAAATAAAAATCCTTGCTACTGAACTGATCCAAAAGACTTCAGAAACTGCATTTCATAGCTTGCACATGGATTCACAGGAATTCATCTTTTAAATAGCATAAGCCATTTGCCACTCAGCAGCTTTGGCTTATTTGAAGTCCAGCTAGCCTGTAAGACACCAAAACAGCAACTATTATAGGGCCACACAGTTTAGGATTGAGCTGACTTTATCTTGATCTTTTCCAATGGAGAAAAATTCTCTACTTTTCAAAATCTATGAAAAAAATTTTGAACATTTTATTTTGCTTCTAGATAGCAACCCAAAATGGAAGTATTAGGAATTTTTCACTGAGCGATTAATTTTTGCTAATTGCCATTACTGAGGAATCATTATTACATTGTAGCAATGACTTCATTTTGTGGTTCCCACACTGAAAGGGACAAGGAGTGACCACCTACCATGGTAGGGAAGAAAAGAAAGAAGTAATTCTTCAGAAGTTAGAAAACAATGTTGGGAAGTGCCAATGAAAGGAATAGGTGAAGCATATTTTGGTGCAGTTAAATGGTGTAAAGAGTAAGCAAAGGATATTTTGAATATGCATCCATTTAGAAGTGACTAAAAATGTTTCTTTGTGTGTTTGTTTCTGGAAATGGCAAATAGCAGGAATAGAACTGTGCTGTAATTAAAATGGCTCAATAAATGGCTCCATAAAGCATATGTGGGCAGGGAAAAAAGGGATTTCATTTTTCTTTAGTGTGCCTGGAGAAAGGCTGCATTCTCTTTTAAAATCTAATACCATTCATAGAAATTTATATTTAAAATGTATATTTAAAAAATTAACATATATATGAGAGAAATCACAACAGTAAACATTTTATTTGTGGGGTTTTCTGGAAGTCCTTACAGCAACTCTTTGTCATCTAATGCCTCACTCTGTGTTTGATAATGCACATTAAATTCTCTAAAAATCTTAGTTATTAAAAAGAAATCAGCTGATTTTGATTGATCTGTTTGAGGTGATGCATTTTTCATGCTGTCCGTGTCTAGAAGTTCAAGAGAGGAAATGCAGGCAGTTAAGAGTGAGGTACATCCATGCTGGAGTGTGCACTGCTGTGTAGGTAAGTGCATGCTAGTCCTGAAGGAGAAAGCTCATGTTCAGGAGAGGCTTGCTGAGAAATGTCACCCTAGTGCTCAGGAGCTTGGTGACCCAAGAGGACAAAGCAAGGAGCTGCTCCCCTCACCCCAAAAGCCTCCAGCTGGTCAGGCAGGGTGAAACTGCACCTCCTTCAGCCCAGACCAGGAGCACTTTGACTTTCCCTCACTGTGAAGGGTCTACCAAGAGGGGCTGGAGCCCTGGTGGGTTGGTGTCCTGGGCTGAAGGGGTGTGGGGTGGAGGTGGGGTGCTGCAGGTCAGCCTCGGCACAGTCTGCACTCCAGGGCTCCTCGCACACACTCACTGGGTCCTTCCAACATCCTCAGTGCAGACATAACATCTGGCTCCTTGCAAGGGGATGTTGCCAAGGGCTACACTCAGGGAGGAAAACTAAACATATTTTCAAGACTAAATCAAGAGTGGGTTATAGCAATGCCCCTGGCTCTGAGGCGTGTGCGCTCACACACACGTTCGTACGTGCACGCAGAGTTTATTTAAAAGTTTTATTGTTAGCATTGTAATTAGGCCCCTGAACATCCCCTGTGTAAGTACCAAATTAAGCTCCAGTAACCAGGGATTTTCCTAGCAAAATATACTACAGTTGAATTCCTGTAATTCTCATATAAAAATCTTTTACCATAACAATCTGTATTTAAATAAATAGCCTGTTACATTGCTCGTGCTTGCTGAGTGCTATTGCTACCTCTTTCCAAGAGAGAGCAGTAGTGAATTGTCCTATCATCACACTGGATAGCTTTACTCAAACACACTCAATTTACATTTTCGACTCTGTAACCTTTCAACCTATTGACCATGAAAAATGCTCCAACATAACGTGACACATATAAATGTTTAAAGTCCAAAGGGTAATTATCTATATTCATAGCTAAAACTGTGCCTTGATTTCACAATAGAAACCATATGTTCGCTCAAAACACTTTCAATAGGCTAAATAGCACCCAGATTAACCCTGAGTTAGTTTACTGGTTAAAATAATAGCAGCATCTTCTTCTAATTCAGTAGTTCATTTATCGTTCTTGATCAAGGCACTGAGTGTGAACTTTCAATATTTGAAAGCTTAACTTGAGAAGTAAACTGCATGGCAGAAACTCACCGATTCTTAAATTTTATCTTTAACGCCACTTAATGTGCCTGATAACAGTTCAAAATATGTTATTTAGCTGCAAGTAGAATTCTGTGTTGCCTCACATTTAATAGACTAATTTTCTCTCCCAGAAGAAAAGGGCAATGACTTCTGACTTTTATTTTTTTATTGTCCACAGAACAGTGCTTAACAGAATGCCATTTAGAACAAATCTAGACAATTTTCTTTTATGAAAAACGCCTTTTGCCCAAATAACTTCCAGGAAGTATGAAAAGCCTAGAGCACAAGCACTATAACACACTTGCAAGGCCTCTGCAGTAACAGTAAGAAAAGTCTAGCAATGAAAGCTATACTAAATGGGACCTCATCCAGGTTTTGAAATAAGCAAGCTATTAAGATACATATTTCCTTATCTTTTTTCTCATAAGATAGAAAAAGATTATTTTAAGCCTTTGAAATCACTGCAGCAGAAAATTACAAACAGAAAACAAAATTGTATATTACAGGAGTAATGACAAGTCAAAGGAAAGAGACATACTTAAAAAAAAAATTGCAAACAGGCAAGCGACTTTTCAGTGAGTGCTGACTCTCTGCACATTAAACTGGTTAAAAGCTCCTTCTCTCCCTGCTTGTCATGTCATTGTCCCTGTCAGGCAGCAGAGAACACCTCCAGCTAGTACATGATATACAGGATGCTTCATCAAAAAAGGTATTCTCTGTCTTTGAATTTGAATTGACACTTTCCCTATGAATATTATAAATGCCCTGTGGAAGTTGCAATGGACTATGGTGCAAAAAACCCCTGTGAGTTTTGCAGAAAGCTTACTGGAATGCTGGCCTCTTTTCAAAAGGACATTATTACATGTGGACATGATTGCCTTAAATGTGCACAGGTACAGCTATGAAAAAAAAAAAAACAGAAAATAAGTCTGTCTCTTCTTCAGCTGAGCTTCAGCTTTATGCAGTAAAATCGAGTTCTTATGCATACAAGGTGCTTTGTTCCACCTCTCCTGCCTTGGAACAGAAAATTATTCTCTTTCAGGGAGAGGCTGAGGCCACATGTTTGGTTTATTAGAGTGAGAGTGTTGTCCCTCATAAATTTGAAATCTTCCCTTGAACTGTTGCCATTCTAAAATGTTGTAATTTTACATCCATCATTGCCTGATATGCCCTAAACAAGTCAGTGGAACCATTCACCCTTAGAAAAGCTGGCACTCAACCAATTTACTCACTGTGCAAGGGTCTTTATACAGTTCTCTTGTACACCTTTGCCATCATTTATGCATCATTTACCATAAAGTTAGGAGCTGCTAATAAATCCCTTATACTGGATGCTGTAAGTAAATCAGAAAGGTCTTTCATATTTAATATCACAGCGACTCTGTAGCCTTCATTTTGTCGTATTGTAGATTATTTCTGGAAAAGTCCTACTTGTGTCCCAGTGCTATTTATCAGAATTCTTTCTGTGCATCCTCATATCAACATACATGCTGAGCATTTGTGTTTCTATGACACCTATTTTGCAAGATCAGTCCAAGTTAATACAGGCTACATGCAATTAAAATTTGTATTGTATGAAATTTGAAGGGGACTACAAATTTGTCAGAATGGCTTACTGTGTTTGCAGACCTTAGGATTTCAAAAGTTCAAGCTGAAACAGTATTTTTGCTCAGTCTGCAGTGAAATTATTGTGCTCCCAAATGTGAGATTAGTGGTGCCACTGGAAGACACTGGGCTGGAGCAATGCAAGAGCAAGAGAGTAGGTGTCCACAATACATATTAAAAAATACATGAATACCTGTCTCTTCTCAGGTCACATATTCTTGATATGGCCTCAGGGAGAAGGCTCAGCAGGGTACAGAAAGCACAGAGCTTCCCTTTGGAGCCTGTGGTGGCTTTCCTAAAGGCTGGGAGCTGCTGCCATTCCAGTTCAACTTCATTCTTGCGACAGGGACATCTGATCCTGCTGAGCTGCAGAACCTCCTCATTTGTAAAAGTGAAAGAACATTTTGTGCACTTTTCATTACATTTTAAACTGAGACAAGAGGTGGATAACAAAGCCAGGTGAGGAGTCATTAACTTTCCCTTGTCAGAAACTCAACCAGTAAAGAAGTGACATTGTTAATGTTGATCAAGTGAAATCACTGCTTTGCAGATTAATAGATTCCTGGCTGCTAGTGCCTACAGTGATAAGAAAAGAGAGGCTGTTAGTAAACAAGCAGAGCAGTAGTTCCTGTTGAGCAACTGAGGTTCCTCAGGTTGAGACCAAATTTTTTTACAGACATAAAGACAGCAAAGAGATTTCACCATCATTGTTTTGTAAGTGGTAGAATTACACTTTTTTTTATTGAACTCTATTTAACTGGCTACTTTCCTTCCTGATTTTGCTCTCTTTTACAACTGAATCTTTCTGATCATCGATTTGAGCCTTAATTTAACACACTGAGGTACCTAGCAATTCTAGCATACATCAAATACTCTGGCAAGTTTGATTCTTTCCAGTCATTCTCTTAAATGTTTGTGCCTGGATAAGAGGTTTGCTAACTTATTTACTGTTTAATTTTGTTGTTTTTATTAGTTTGGTTTGGTTTGGGTTTTTTGGTAGGCTTGGCCCTCAGAAGGATGTATACCTGCCTCTGAATAACTAAACTGAGCCATGACTTCCAGGACAAAAACTTCAGTGATTAATCTAAGTAGAAGGTAATTGCTCGGCTTCCTACAATTTTCTCGTAGACAAACTTCCCTTTTTCTTCCAGTAGCTTTTCAGCAAATATTTGTCAATGATACAAAACATGTTTGTAGAATCTCTTAATATCAGAGGACAATAAGATTAAGGAGGGCTGACTCAGCTGTGTTCAAATCTGTGAAATCTGCTCTTATCTGCTCTTTTGTAAAAGTCAATTAATTCGAAGACCGTTTTTATTAATTGTTCACATTTATCTTTACCGTCTTCCATTCTTTTTCATTTTTATTATTGTTAAGGGTATATTTTAAAATAATAGTTCATCATTGTTATAATTCTGAATTGTTATTAACATAATCTTCCTTTTCTGTTGAAAGGACTCTTTCTCATCAGAATTTTTAGGAACGTTTTAAATCTTTTTTGTTCTCACAGCCTCTAAACATTTCTTTTTTATTCTTTACTTTTACAAGTTTTGTTCTGTTGTTATGGAGTAATCTAATCTAGTTAACTTTTAATTTCAGTAGAATTTTTTATGTCATACCAAACTTTAGGTTCTTTCTTGTGAAGACTCTTGTGAAGGTTGATTCTATGATTAAGAGCTGTAGAAAAGAGGGAAATTTTATTATCCCTCATCTGCATCTTCAATGCATTTTATTAATCAAAAATCAAATTCTGGATCCCCCAGAGTCAATGACAACATTGATATAAGCTTTGAAATGACCAAGAACATAGGTTAGATGTCTGAATATAAATTTTCCCATTTGTCTTTGAATTCTACAATGGCTCCATCATTTGCCATACTTAATTTAAAAAGCTTATGGAATTTGGCTCCAGCACATTCCTTTATTTTCATATCCTCAGGCAAATCCATTCTCACAGTAAGAATTAGATCTAGGGCAGTTTTGTCTTTTTTTGCAAATGATGAAATTGTGTCTTTGACACAGCATGCTTGGATGTATCTGTTTCCCAACAGATTTATCAGCAGCTAAAATCCCCCATGAAGAAAGTATCTTCTAGCCAAGAATTTTCTGTACCCTGCTGTCCTTATGTTTGACTGGTTAGTAGCTAATACCCACTATTTTTCAGTTTTGCTTTCTAGTTCCCTGTATCACTGTTGTTAATTACTTTGAGCAACCTTGCAGGAAAAGATGTGTGTGCATTGATTAGCCATGTTGCTGCAAGTAGCACCACCTTACTGGCTTTACCAGCATAACATACTCTCAAGATTTTCTGTGCTATATTGCTGTGATTTACTATGCTGCCTTTGTGATTGATACGCATTATTGGCAATTTGGAGAATGAAACAGAATGAAACTGCACAGAAATGATGCAAATAGCTGAACAAAATGAATAGCTACAGTGGATTTCCTGAGCTGCACTTCTACAGATGTTGTAATGATGAGACTTTGGTTTGAGTTTGGGTGGTTTCAATTCCACATAGACTCCTTAATCTGATATTTCCCACTGGCTAGGTGCCCCTGAAGGTCTCAAAGCAGCTAGTAGGGAACACAGGCAGAGGAATCCAGGCTAGCTAAATTTGGGTTGCTGTGCATGTCCATGTAGCACATCACAGCTGTGCTTGCACAAGCAGGGCAGCCAAGACCTACACCCATAGATTGATCCCACTGCTGGACAGGAGGGTAGCCATGTAGTCACCTAAGCAAAAGGTGAAACACCTGTGCATATGGACTCACTCAAATTCCCTTTCTGCTAATGGCAAAAACTGCTTGACATTTTTCATTGCTAAAGAAATTTAATGGGACTCAGGAAAGAAGTACTTTCACTAAAGGTCTGACAGGACTGATTTGAATCCCTTTACACCTCACATGTGTCCATGTTTTAGTTTGTTAGTCTTTAGAAAGTATCACTATTATTATTGAAGATAATTTCTTGAATAGGATTTTAAAATTTTTGCCGGTGTCCACAAATGGACTTGAAAACACTGTTTCTCAATTCCTTCTGCCTGAAGTATGAGTGAAATCTTAGGTTTTTGTGTGTTTCTTCCAGGTTCTTCTTTAATGTTTTCCATGCATGTTGTTTCTCAGGCAACAGTCCATGAGACATTTAGGACAAATAATTAAATGGAAACTTCTGTTAATTTTCTACTTACCATTTGTTAACAATAAATTGACATCAATTAAATAGTTGGAAAAGCATTTCCTTTCTATAAAGTTTTGAAGAAGAAAAAACTGTCTGATCTCTTCTTCAAATAAGTTTATTATTTCAATGGATCCTCATCTTCATAAACAGCAGAGATGGATGATATTACAAAGGATTTACAATCTTTAATGTTTGGTCTTCTTTTTCTTTCCTTTCTGGTGATGACTGTGATTCTTAAAAATTACATTAATAGAGATAAATACTTGAAAATGAGATATTTATTTTCTATTAATGTTTCTTTATACAGTGTAAGCAGAAAGAAGGTTAAACTCTGCAGCAATGGCTGTGCTTCTTCGACTACAATGCTGGCTCTAGGCTGGGTGAAAGTCTGTGGCTGTAGTGCCTGTGGTCTTGGTGCTGATGTTGTCAAATGCTCTGTGCTGAGCCCAGCTCCCTGCTTAGGATCTGGGCAGTCTGGCCAAGTGCCTTCTCTGCTGGGGTATCCAGAGGTGGCCTTTCCACTGTCCACACCAAGTGCATTCAGCACAGGGCTGGGTTTGGCTCCCTCTTACCTGTCCTCTCACCAGCACAGGCAGCAGAGCACAGGCTCCCCAAAGGCATATTTTACTGCTATGGGTGCAAAGAAAATTGTAGTGAATCCTGCTCAGCCCAAGAATAGCATTTGTTTGGTACTGAAGAATCCTTGGAGAGTTTAGCTGCCAAGCTCTAGGAATTTTTCAGAGTATATGCAAACTGGAATTTTTTTTATTATTTTTTCACTTAGGGCATATCTTCAAAGATGGATGCAGACAGATTTTGCAGCAGAACTTATTACCTCAGGCACACTGGATGGTTATACAGTGCTGGACCATATCTGGCACATTCCCAGCTAGCTTAGAGAACCGGCTGAGTAAGGTTGAGGCTGTCTGCACATTTCCATGCAACCATATTCTTAGGTCCCTCACATAAATTTTATTACAGAAAATAAATAAATATCATTTCTCTCACACAGCCTTTTATATTTTTCCTTTTTATTGCAATCCTTTATAGAATCTTCAAACTGTCACACAATTGAACTTCCCTGTTTATGTGCGTGCACAGTATGAAAAAATATAATGGCTTAAAAACTTGGATTTAATGCAAAACAGCTGACAAATTTAGGTGTACTTTTCTAACCCAGCTTTCCCGTATAATAACATTTGATTATTTCTAGAAGTCTGCAGTTGAGTTTTTTTTTTTTGTGCATTTGTCTTGCAGAATATTTTTTAGTTAAGGAAAAACTGCTTCCCTGTGTCTTAGAGTTCTTCTGTAATTTCAATTTACAGTATGTCCTCTTACTGCAATATTTGTTTTAGGGGAAAAACAGTAACCTGGATTGACTGTGTCTGCAGCATATTAGATTTTATATATTACAATCAAATCCCCCTCTGAGCCATCTGGTTTACAGATTGTATAGATTTTTAAATTTTATTTTGTCTTCCCAATTGACTGAGATTAGGACCACCTTTTCTAGTTTTACTCTTCAAATATTCTCTATATTTTAACTTTCCAGTAAAAGTAATGGTTATTGGCACATGAGGTGGTTAATAATCCTGAAATCATGATTTCAAATATTATCACATGAAGGATATTTGCCAGGCAAAGGAGCCCAGAAGTGACCTTTCTGATCTTGCTAATTTTCCACCAGATAGAGGATAACTCACCTACATCTGCAATATTTCCTTGCTCTCGGCCATGCTTAATATAGGCAACACTATAAATTCTGCTGTTCTGTATTTAAGTAATTTTTGGGCACATTTAAGCAATACTTGTGCGCACTTGATTCTGAGTTTTGCAGGATTTCAGCGAGCAGAGACTGGCTTTAGATCAGATTGAAAGAAAGGGTACTCTCAGCAAAACCAAGATGTTGGGTGCAACATAGCAAAATTGCAAAATGCAAGAACGTCAGGAAGGTGTCAGGCAGCACTTGAACTCTCTCACGTGATGGCTTTGCCCTGCAGGTTCCCGTGCTGTCTGCAGCTCTGCCTCTGCAGAGGTGCTGCCTCCCCTCCTTCTGCAGTGAGGCTGCAGAGTGGCTGTCACTCCTGATGCACAGCAGCTACATCTGGAAGGCAGGCTTTGATGCAATGCCCTAAGCAAGCACACAGCACATTTTAGGTATTTCTTAGATAAGGTGAGCTGGAGTACAGGCCTTGGGGGCTGTAATTTTAGATGAACTTAAATCCTGTTTAGTTCCTGGGTCAATTGCTTGATCCTGCCGCAATTTATTTCTTCTGAGAAATCTGAGACTAAACCAAGGATATCTTTGGACTGGGAGCTGTGTAGACAGTTATTCCTTATGCTAGAAGAAGGTCTTGGAAATTATGGCTCCTCTGAATCCTGTGTGACAAGTTGTATTTTAAGAAAGCAGCCTAAGCAAAGGGTAATGTACATTTGGAAATGTGTCCCTTAACTCTCCAGGCAACTATTAAGGTTTTTGTGTTGCTATGCACATTTTTATTAACATTCTCTTGTTCAAGTGTAGAAATACATGATTAGAGCACATACAGAAATATTTTGAAATCATCATAGATGGATAGCAGATCAGCAATGCAGAATGACCATACAGTAGGAGCATGTTATTCCTGTAGCTGGAATTAGTGTAGAAGTTTTGGAAATTGTGTTCAAAGTGTGATGGTAATTGTCAGTCTTGTAATGAAAAAATACAGTTTTGTGTGTTAAACTTATTTGTGCACATATGATAAGAGGGTTTCACCTTCCCCATTTATTTAGAATTACATGTGGGATACCACACTGACTGTTGAAAAAATTGGTCTTGTCAGGTCACTATGTTGAGGTTTCCATGTTTCCTATTCCTAGGGCTATTGTAGTCTTTCTTCACAGCTCTTCCCTTGAAGAAATGGTAATCTTGTATTTGCTCCCTTATATACTGTCTTAACTCATGGACTTGGGCAGAAAAGTAGATTTCAAATAGAATTTTTATTTCATCTCTGAGATTTTGTCCTAAATTTCTTTGAATTGAAAGAAAGCTCTCCTTTGCCAGCCAATTACTCTTGTTACCATGGTCAGAATTTCACACTGCATTTTTTATCTTTTTTCTATTTACCATTGCCTATGGGCAGGTTAAATTGTCATATTAGACTTTTATTTCCATAGGAGAAATATGAAACTTATTTTCTAATAAGTTAATTTTCAGGGAAGACATATTATACTATACTATACTACACTAATTTCCTAATTGTCTAATCAATTTTTATTATAATACCTAGTATATGTGATCTTTATGAACCATAGTTTCTTTGCTTAGACCCAGTCTGTTTCTAAAGTAGCACCATATTTAACATGCACAGTCATCATCTCATCCAACAAAAGAGTAAGATGGCCAAATGCCTAGAAATCAATTGAATACTGAACAAAGTTTTATTTGATCCTAGCACACCCACTGTAAGCCCTGATATCAGTCTTGATGAGAAGAAAATTCCACAAACATCCTGTTCCATCTAATAAGGAGATTTTTCTCAAATATCCTGATGAGATTTGGGAGTTTTTATCGTCCAAGCAAAAAAAACCCAAAAACCAAAAAAAAACCCAAAAAAACAAACAAAAAAAGCAAATAAAAAACCCAATAAAACCAACCCCCCCCAAAAAAAAAAACCCAAAATGACAATGACAACAACAACAACAACAAAAAAAGAAGAAAAAAAAAAAAAACCAAACCAAAGAAAAAAACCAACCAAACAAAAAACCCAAAAACCAAACAAACTTTGGCTACAGCCAGAATGCTAAGGCATGAAGGGAGCTGTAGGGGAGGCAGGGGGTCTGCAATGGCCAGAATACAAACCACTGATGAGAGTGCATTAACCATCATTTATAATTGTCAAGCAGAGTTCTGAAGGTTTCATGACATTAACAGGTTACAATTATCAACATAAGTTGTATTGCAAGATGCCTTTTTTGTTCAACAACTTTATTTCATAGTTTTCAGCACGAAGGGGCTGATAGTAAAGTACACATCACTAAAAAAAAAAAAAAAT
>VZRH01003822.1:1710350-1753556 GCA_013397555.1 Urocynchramus pylzowi | reverse complement strand
AAAAAAAAAAAAAAGCTGAAGCAAATTTTGATAAAATTAACCTGCTAAAACTGTAAAGAAAAGGAATTTCTTCAAGTAGAAATTCTTAGAAATCAAAAATGAAAGCAATTACCAGATGAAGAAGGCAATAAGTAACAAAAACTAAATACTGTCATAATTAATATTAATACAAATAAAATTTTATTGAATGTGTATAAGACTTTATATAAAATTGAAATAGAATGGAACCCAAGGAAATGGGGCAATAAAAAACCAGTAAGGCGAGGCCAAGCCTTAGAGGGAAGCATGTGAAGAAGAATTTTAAGAACCAGCCATTGAAGCAAACGATAGCACATTTCCAGATGTTCTTTCTGAGTTTTAAAGGGCTACAAATAAGAAATAGCTGCTCAGTAAACTGTGGTGCCTAACCTGCTGCTTAAATCAGTGCTCTTGTCAGTATCCAGGTTCCAGGTGTGACTAGTACAACTACAGATTTGTTAGCTATATCTGATTTTTTGTGCCAAAGCAAATAACACAGAGTTAGTAGATCTGGGAAGACCAATAGAAAAAGTCCTGCTTTATGTAACCAGGCAGAATTAATTGAGAATCAGTAAGAAAAGGAATGGCCTGCTTATTCTCTTCACAACAGTTTCCTCACAAGAGCTTCCCAAAGAAAATAAGGTGCTGTGGAATAGAAAGGAATGTTTTCATATACTGGTTCAAAGGGGAGAAGTGAGGTGCAGGAGTGTTTTTAATAACAGAGAGACTTTTCTAAGTGGATCCTCTAGGGGCTGATACTGGAACATGAGTTATTCAACAAATTTTTACATGATCTGGAAAGGTGCATGACTAGTAACGCAAAAAATGCTTTCTGATAATATAATTCAGAAAATGGACTGAAAACTGACTACCAGCAAAACATTGAATTCATGTAGGAATAAAAGCACCTGAAGTGGACAACATTATGGATGGTCCTTCAAAAATTTCAAAGCTGTACTCACGAGCACTCTGAAAGAAAAACATTATGTTAAGAATTATTGGAAGGTTAGGAAATGGAAGGTTACAAACCAGAAAAGATGGTCATGGCATTTTACAGGTCTTATTCCTCTCAAATACTGTGTCCCATTTTGGCCATGCTGTCTGCATAAAAAAAAATGTGTGGAATGGAAGATTGATTAGTTAAAGAAAATAATTGTTGAAGTGCTGGGTTGGTCTCAATATGAGGAGACAATTAGAAAAATAAGTTTTAGAAGTTGCTCTGTAAAATATGAATGAGATGCCCTTACAACCATAGATGGTGAGAATGTGAGTAGGAAATATTCAATATTTCTAATTAAATAAGAATTCAAGTATTTTAATTAAATAATCAGATGATAGATTTTAAACAAACAAAATAAATCAACAAAGAGTACTTTTTCACATGGCTTGCAATTGTGGATCTCACTAAGATGGGCTGCTGGAGACAGTAAGATTAAAATTAATTCAGAAAGGGATGTGAATTATTTTAAAGACAATCCCTGCTGGTTCCCTTAAGCATGTTGGATGGGAGACTCAGAAAGACCAAAGCCAATGAATTACAAGCTAGAAAGCCTTAGTGGAGGGGTAGCCCATTTGCCCTGTTCTTTTTCCTAAAAATCTGCATCTGACCACCAGTGGCTGGGAAAAAGGTTCTGGTTGATTTGGTTGGATCCTCCTACTCACTGTTGCAACTGGGACCTCTGTAACTATCCTTGGGCCTGTGATTAGTTGATATTTTTTGGAAATACTATCAAGAGCTAGACAATTATTCATCAGCATTAATCTCTTCTGTGCGTGCGTACGAATTGCCTTGATTTCTTCCAGTTTATTTGTAAATCATATTTGATTAGCTTGGATGGGCTTCTGCTGCCATTTTTCATGTACTGTTGAGTCAGAAAGTGGGCCTAGTGGATTCTGTTTGGCCATGAGTAGAACCTCTCAAATATTATAGGTTTACCCTAAATCATTCTACCTCTATTTAAAAGCTGTGTTCTAAGTCATGGAAAATGACTTAATCTATTATTGTTGGATCTATTCCATGAATATCCATGACTTTCTTGGTCTCAGTATCATGAATATTTTATTGCATAGTAGAACACTCTCTGCATATTAGGACGCCCATTTTTGTGACTGAATTTGGCAGATGATTGTGCTTTTGCTGTTTCATTACAGTTATTTTTACTAGTGTTGCAATAATGCTCAGAACCTCCCTGTGGGTTGAACCCCCTTGGTGGTAGATGCTTTAGCAGAACTGGAAGATTCTTTGCTGCCTGAAAACACCGGTGGTCCAAACAGGTAAAACAGACTAAAGTGAGAAAGGAAAAGCACAGCAGATCAATGAATTGACTTGCTCACCATTACAGGGCATGTTGATGATAGAAATTACTGTAGTTGTAATAATTTTGGACTTCAGAAAAGCTTGGGATGTCATCTGTCATAGTATCTTTCTGGACAACACACCCGGTACACAGCTGAATAACCATGGCAGCATCTTCATTAATGATTTGGATGCAGGATTCAAAGGAATAAGTAAGTTTGCCTATGACACTAAATTGGGAAGAGCTGTTGACTGTCCCAAAGGACGGGAGGCCCTGCAGAGGCACCTCAGCAAACTGGAGGTGAGCAATCACCAACTGTATGAATTTTAACAAGGGCAAGTGCCAGATTCAACAACTGAGCAACCCTGTATACACATGGGAATGAGACACTAGAGAGCAACTGTGGAAAGGAACCTGGGGGTCCTGGTTGATGGCAAGTTGAGCCAGCAGTGCCCTGGCAGCCAGCAGGGACAGCCATGTCCTGGGGACATCAGGCCCAGCATCGCCAGCCAGGCAGGGGAGGGGATTGTCCTGCTCTGCTCTGCTCTGGGGCAGCCTCACCGCGAGTGCTGGGGGCAGTTTTGGGTGCCACAGTATGAGAAAGACATTGAACTATTAGAGAGTGTCCAGAGGAGGGCAACAAAGATGGGGAAGGGCCTTGAGGGGAAGCTGTGAGGAGCAGCTGAGGGCACTGGGTCGGTTCAGCCCGGAGGAGACTGAGGGCAGAGCTCACTGCAGTCACAACTTCCTCGTGAGGGAAGAGGAGCGGCAGGCGCTGATCTCTGCTCAGTGACGGTGACAGGACCCGAGGGAATGGCCTGAGGCTGAGTCAGGGCAGGGTTAGGGTGGGCATCAGGAGAAGTCTCTTCACCCAGAGGCTCTTTGGGCACAGAGCAGCTCCCCAGGGCAGCGGTCACAACCCCAGCCTGACCCAAGCAGTGTTTGGACAATACTCTCAAGCACAGGGGGTGACTCTTGGGGCTGTCCTGTGCAAGGCTGGGAGTTGGGCTCGATGACCCTGATGAGTGCCTTCCAATTCAGCATATTCTATGATTCTATGGTTTTCTAACTCCAGCAGCTCTTTTTTATTCACTCATTTGATTGAATATAATTGAAGAATGCAGTGTTCGTCTTTGCAAACTGGGTTTACAAACTCTATTTAAACTTCTTACAAATTTTTTTTGTATCAGGTAAAATAAGTTTTGCTATATGCTCTTTATAACACACAAGTTGTGCTTACTTACAAAACACCCATGCATAAGAAGACTTTTACACAGTACATTGCAGTTATTATCCTTTTTTAGAGAATTACTATCAACATGCTTGCAATATGTTTTTTACTGTAGCCAAAATATGTTGTGATTTTATCTTTTATGACTACAGATGATGGCAAATCTGTTCTGGTTCAGAATTATTGCAAAGATTTTTAGCACAGAGTCAAGGATTTTAAAAAAAATATAAATATACATATATGTATATATAAAATACTGTTCTTAGATTACCAATTTCTATGTTATTATGTATGCAAAATATTAAAAAGCCTTTTGCTGATATAAAACAGTGACAAAGGGTACAAGGTGTCAGTGCCTAGAAAAATGTGTTCACAGCAAATGTATCCAATAGCAGTGCTAAAAAATCCCTAGAGGCCAAGTTAGTTTTTAAATCCCCATGTGAGCCCTGGCATTGCAAGCAAGGTACTATGAAAATTTCTACAGATGGCTGCTTAATGTGTAAATTAATCTGACTCAGTAAGGATCATGCTAGTCAGTGGCAGTTATAATTATAGATCAGTATAAGATCTTGCTCTACAAATTTGTACAACCACAAAACTACCATACAAACACACGTTTATTTAAATACTTTAATTATTTACTGTCAGGATTTGTGACACATGTACGCTTCAGCTTGCAAACATTAACTAGGAATGATACACCACAGGGTAGCTAGCATAAAAATAAACAAGGTAGCTTGTTTGTTTTTGAAAACAAAAGACACCCAAATAACCAACCCCAGCCTGCAGGAATAAGGAGTACTCCTTAAAACATGTAAAGTAATGCAATCAGACATAAACCATCTTATTTTGTGCTGCTGCTCTCTTGCCAGGAAGTCAAGAGAACAATTAAAGTGAAACATTCTAGAGAGAAAGAAAAAAAAAATGTAGGTAGCCTCAATTTGGTTGTACATTTACAACTTGAATAGAAAGGTATGAAAAAAACTTCAAAGCAACTGATGGAAGTTTATGTAAAACAAAGTTATTCACAGTTAATGAGATCTGTGTGAATTTTCAACCATATTTTTTTCCTGAAGAGTTAAAGGAAGCAGCAACCTTGAAAAGCTCATCTGCTCTGATTACTCATGGCAGAAAACAATCCCTTGCTCTCTCTAAATCAACATGCACCAAAGAGCTCACCATAGCAATTGACAAATGCACTCTTCTTTTTTTCTTGGTTTTTTTCACTTGGTGAAAAAACCAACCCTACTTTAATCCTGTCTCTAGTCAATTTAATTTAATGGAAACTTAAATTAAATGAGTTAATTTGGAAAAGCTCTTCCCTTTACAAAAGAAATAAAATAAGTAAGAGAAAGGGAGATAAAGGAAAAGTAGATAACAAAGAGAATTTTAAAATAAAAAGAAGATATAGGGAGAGAAAGAAAGAAAAAAAAAGAAAAATACAGAGCGAATGGAAAGAAGGAGACTGGTGAGGTCTATTGGTGTTATACTTCAAAGTGATCATGATTTCCTCACTAGTGTATATTTTCAGATAACACTACAGCAGCATTTCTGCAAGTTTAGGGAGTGAAGGGTAATGTTTAAAGTGGACTCTTTGGCATTTGAGGCATGTTCAAACTGTACACCTGGTTTATAACATATATAATGTGAAAATGGAACCTCAGCTCCATTGCTTTTGTCTGAAATGTTAGACAAACTGTAAAAAAGAAGAATTGTTTCAGTGATACACTTAAACTTCAAGTACAAGCATTTGGACATTTTTTCTGAAGGGTTCATGCTGTGTCTTGTCTGAGCTCCCCACAACCACTGAATTCTTAAATATGTTTACTTGAAAAGGTCAATAGCTGGTTATCCTGTAAACTTTCCTCTGGGCTAGATAATAACAAAGTATTAGTTTTTGCTCATCTTTAGTTGTCAGCCACTCACTAGGAGGTATCCAGTGTGCTCATTTTTCCTCAGATTGTAAATGAGAGGGATAAAAGTGAATCAGAGGCAAGCAGTTGACTGCCTTTATTTATTTTATATTTTCTTTTAAAAATCCTGAAATAAAACCTTAACAAAAAAGGAAGAGACACTTAATTAAGTCATAACCCTCTAGAGTGGCAGCATAAAGTACATGAAGGAGCAAGCACATTCAGCACACAGACAACAAAGAGAAGAAAAGCTGTTTGTTAAATCAAGCAATGCTGTATCTTGGTAGTGTGAGGTTTCCATGGGGCTGTTGCTGTTACACAGCAAGCACACACACCCTGTGTCAGTCAAAGGGTTTCTGTAGCCAATCACACTGTTGTGAAGGCTGCTTGAAACTCCATGGCAGAAATCTGAATTGTAAGCACTACCAAAAGAAAAACCAAACCCAAAGCCAAACAAAAAACCTGAACAAGAAAAAAAATATAGCCTTTTCTTGCTTGTTTTGTTGTTTTTGGTTTTGCTTTTTTTTTTTTTTTCCCCAGAATATTTTGGCAGTCTGGTTTCTATAATGCTTGGTATTTTATCTAAGGTTTCTCCAGGAAATTGTGTTGGTGAATCAGCCAAAGGGTGCAGCACTGGTTTGTGTTTTAACACAAGATGGAAAGTCATCCCCTGGACAAGACTGAAACAATGGAGGTTGGCTGGAGGAAATGATAAAAGCAATACTTACTCCTTTAATTGCATGGGTGTATTGATCATTGGCTTGTCAAGAGTGCCCTAAGGGGTGTGAGTGTTACAGTGGAAGGTCAGACTGCAGCAACAAGCAGCTCCACAGATATATTTTGTCAGAAGACAGAGGTCTGTGATTACTCTCTCTGGCTAAGAACATCCTTGCTACTTCAAAAATAATGCTCCTGCAACAATCTCTAGATAAAGGTTCAGCTTGGAGTCTTGAGAGAATAAAATTAATGAGAAAAGTAACATATGGGACCACAAACATATTCAAGGTGGTCTCTGAACTTGCTGTCAATAATTTAAACCACTGTCTTGGGAAGGAGGTTACCAAAAAGAGGGCTTTTCCCCTAACCACACTACAGAACTCGACTGAGGGGTAGCTCAAGCTAAGAGGAATTGTGTACATGGCAATAAGCCAAGCTGCCTTGGGTCCCCCTAGTTCTGAAGCTACTTTTCCACCTCTGTTAGCCAGGACAGCTCTTTCTCAGCTTGGTCCATCATTGCTAGAAAAGTTTTTGTGCAACACTTTTGAAATTGGTCAGTAGGTATATAGTTACCCATGGAGTCTACTATGTTCCTTGTAACAGATTTTGCCCTGCAATTTAAGGACAGTTGGGTACTACTTGCTATTTGTATATTGATAACCATACAAAGAATTTTTAGACTATGAATAATTTATTTTATTTGACCTTTACCTGTATTAAAATAAATGAGGTATATTCTTTCACCAAATTTTGCGTAATAATCTCTGACAGCTAAGCAAGCAAAAATTTTCCATGACCATATATTTTGAATTTGATGATTTCCTATAATAAATTTACAAGTTAAGATTTGAATCTAGTTCAAACCCAGACTTACCATTAGAAAAATTCAGTTATTTGTTCTGATTACATGTATAAGTCAATTGGAATTGATTGTGGTTCCCTTACTAGAAGTGAACCTTCTGATAAGAATGTCTAAGTGCTTCAACTTTTTTTTTTTTCTGAGCATTCTCCAATGATATGTTTATTAGAGTAGTTGACAGTATTCTACTGATAAAAAAAAGACCAGGTCAAGTTGAAATTTTCTTTGTCTCAGCCACTGAAGAAAGAATAGGTGTTTTAAAAAAAAGAAACAGTTAGGTGGAAGGAAGAGAAGTCATAATAGATTATAATATTGATTTCCCCCTTCTCTTAGGCATCTAGTACTTCATCCAGAGGATTCCTTCCTGGTTTTCTGCTACAAGGAAGGGTGTAGTATACCAGGTATAGTTAATTAAGTGAACTAAATAGTATGCAGAGATTAGCATAAAGTATGGTTAACCATGTCTGCCATATGTTCAAATGTGCTTTATTGTGAATGTGGAGAAACAATTATATAGTGTCTGGCATATTACACTTTTTCTGCAATTTACATAGTAGTAAAATTATGTTAACAACCACACACAAACCCTTAAAAGTAATGAAAGCCACAGGTCAACCCAAAATTTTAATCCTACTTACAATGGGGATCAAGCCAATGTTATGAAAGCAGCATTTTCTGTTGAGTATTTAAACACCATGTTCAATCCTTACCTGTGTCTACTCACACAGCTTTGTTGGTTAGGCTCCAAAACCTTTTCCCTTGGGCTCTTTTGGCTGGAGTGGCAACAGGCACCAGTGTAATGTGGCTTGGCAGGTGAGAGCAGAAGGCACAATCTGCAAGTTATAGCTGCAGTGTTTTCTGCAGCAATTACAGAGAATTGATTTTGTCAGATGAAATTTTACACATTGGGTATATGGAATATTATTTCCAAGGGGGACCTAGGAATGTATTGCAAAGAAGACAAACCCCACCATTACCCACAACCTAGAAAAGCTACAGAAAAAGGAAAGTGAGGTCAAAACTCTAAAAGCCGTGGCAAATGTGGTTGCCACAGTAGATAAAGTTAAAAGCTTTGAAATCTTCAGGGTGGAAGTTTGATTAACTTTATGATGCTCCAGACATCCTCTTTGAATTTATTTCCCTCTGGCTAAATTGTTCTCTTGCATCTCAGCTAATATTTTCAGGTATTTCTTAATATGACTTTTCCTTGAAAGGCTGGGAAAAATTAGAATATTCATGTATAAAAGATTTTTAAAAGGCCCATTCCATCTGGTCAAAACAGAAACAACCATATGAAATTCAAGAAACTGGTTGATCTGTGAGCAAATTCATTTTTTTATTTATGGGAAAAACTCATTAAAATGGTACCAACTCCTTCCCTTCACTGCAACCATTGTATTTCTGGTACTTTATACCTTTTAGGAAGGCATTGTAAGCACTTAACATCCTACAGCTTCTGGGTCATTGTGCTGCTACTTACAGAATTATGTTCTTAGTATTGTGTTCTTAGTATTGTGTTCTTACTCCTCAAGCAAAAGGAGTTATTGTCATCAATTTAGTTAAAACCTAAGTGCTGCTAGAAAACTCTAATGTCTCTAATTTTGTGTATTTTTCTGGATGGATGTGAAGTTCCTTTTTTTAAATATTTTTTTTAATATACATGGAGAAAATAATGGAAAAAAAAGAAGAGAAAGCAAAGCTGATTAAATTTGAGATGCTTTTATTTGCTCTTCTGCTGGCTCAAAAAATAGGAAATTATAAGTGTTATGCAAGCTTTCCCATTTTGTTTCTGAGCTGTACTTTGTTTTCAACATATTTGAATTTTCAGTACTTAGCAGGCCACCCTGCATAAGTAGAAACCTAAGAATCTACTTTTAAAGTCACCAGAGTAAGATCACATTGCTTGGTTTTACTTTTTCACTTGACAATTCTGACAAAAGTGTTCAGTGGAATGACCATTGACATACTTTTCAAAATAATTGCAACACAACTGAGGATAATTTTAGATGATCCTCTCTGTCTGTCCTACACTGCTTTACAGCAACCTTCCTCAAAATTCCTACAGAAAACTCTAAGGAGAGGAACTGGGAGGAAAGACCTTTTGTGGAACAGTGAGCATCAAAATCCTGACTCCTTCTTTCCTGTGCCTCTCAAACAGGTAAGCACAGAGCCAGGTACAAGGCAGGCTCAAAGCAGAGAAGAGTTGAAGGAAAACTGCAAAATCACTTTGCTCTGTCCTGCTCTGCTGCTTGCTCTGACCGAGTGCAAAGTACAAAATAGGTTTCTGAGCAAAACACACCAATTTAATAATAATAAAATCACTGCTGGTACATTGTCATGGATAGATACAGACCCTTAGATGGGACTGTGGCACGGGCATTAGGTTGGTGACATTGCTTTTATACGTCTTGGAGTACAAGTGGCCTTTGCTTTATTAGCAAATATATGTATAATTCTTTTCACTGGAGCAATTATGCACAATACTGAGCATATAAAAGTACTAAAATAATTTTAGAAGTGACTGCATGTGCTCTGCTAGGACTGCAGAATTGTAATTTACTACACGCAAGAAAGAACATAGTAATTGTTGCCTCACATTCTCAACTTCTCAAGCTTATATACTGCATTTAAACATTCTGCATTTTATTGTAACTATTTGGCACCAAATCTTACATGCAATAAGCCAAATTCAGCTTTTTGTGGTTTTAGAGACTTTTCTAAGTTTCCAGTAATGCTGACTAGCTGTTTATAAAATTTCAAATTCTCCAAGGCCTTTTTTGAATTAGCTCTTCAAGATACCATGCTTTGATGGCTCCATCCACTTTCATATATATTATGTGGTAAAATAAACCACTGAATTTTTCTCATCTTTCATTTTTCTTATTAAAAAGGCATTATATTATTTTCTTTTTTCTTTTATTTTCCCCCCCACTATCCATTTTTCTCATTACACCTGAATTCTGCTTCAAGTCCTTCAACCCACTGTTAATTTTTTTTTTCTTTTGATAAGATGGAACATATTTGCCTCAGTTTCATCTGGGGTTTTCAAAGAGAGGGGAGCTATGTACAAGAATTTTCCAATAAGTGGAAATTAAATTCTTTAAACCTTTGACTTGTTCCTTCCAGAATGCTGATTGACCAAAACCAGTTCAGAATGGTTATAATGCCTTCTGTCATTTATCTCCTTGTTGGACGTCTAAACCCTTGCAACCACTTGAATACCTGATATTTCAGTGGGGCTCAGACCTGTGCAGCATTATGAAACAAATGCTTGGAAGCAGCAGATTCCAAGAATGTTTGGAATGATTGTTTGATTAAGTAACATGGTCCATTAAACATCTTTGTCTCTTCCTCCAGATTTTGCCTTTTCTTTCTATTCCTCTCTTCTCTTGCATTTAAATTCTGTTTCATGTCTTGTCTTCCATCAACCTTTCATTTTCTGTTTTCAGTTCTAATATTTCACAGCCATATTTCCCCATTTCACACTCCTTTTCTGTTTACCTTAAAATAGCTCTTAAGATTTTTTTAACCTCTAATTTTAGTTTTCTTTCACTGTCCCAGATCAACTAAAATTCTGGATGCCAGACATTCTTTATATAAAAAAAGAAAATATATTTTCCTTCATTCCATAAGCATCTCCTCTGTGAGATGGAAGAGTAAAGGCTGAAATAAGGAAAAGGGAAAGGGAAAAAAAAGTAATCTTTACTTCATTTAAATTTAGTAGTCAGAGGAAAACTCTGAAGGAAAAGTGGCACCAGGCTGATGCAGATTGTCATGAAATTAGCCTGTGGAATCTTGTACCTTTCACAGACTAACCATGAACCACTTCTTTTCCCCCATTAATGAAAGGAAAGGGAAATGCAATAGATTCAGTCCTTGACATGGTTCTGATTAGAATTTACTGCAAAACTGACTCCAGAGCTCTCAGCAGCTTGGCAGATGACTCAAGGAAAACTGCATGTGAAACCAGTGAGAAATAGCTACAGGAAATCCATATTAAGCCAGATAGCATGACTAGGCTTTTAATGAAAACAGTGACTGGCTTCTGGTTGGTTTTTTTTGGTATGATTCTTGTAGTTTGAATTAGGATGAAACTGTAAATATATAGTGAATTACTTGCCTGGTTCCTGGCTTTAATTTATGACAGCATCAATATACTTCAGAACTATTTTTCCTCTGACATTTAAATGAAATAAAATTTCCTTATGTTTTATTAAAAAAAAAATCATACTTGTCCTGTAGTTAACCAAATTTTGCTCTGTTTAGGCCATGTGCTAATAGAACTCAAACAGTTTTACTTTGTAGATAACATTGTATGTTTTTTTATAAATAGGAATGGCTTTGATGTTTTCAAAAATTGCTCAGAGAATTTGGATGATCAATTAATATTTGCTTTCATAGGAGCTAGACAACTGTTTAATTTATTTTTACATAATGCTTTAAAAAGCTTCAGTGCATACATTTAGCTGTAATCTGTAAGAACTGTCATCTAATACAGTTCCAAACCCCACACATAATATCTAAGGCCCTAATGCACTTTGTGTACCCTCCTAGACACACATGGCTCATAACAGACACTGTTATTAGGAAATCTTGCAGTGGGTCACAAAAGTAATTTTTACTTTATCTTGGTGTCTATCACTATTGATTGTTCAGTTTTTCTACTCAGAAGATGGATTTGAATGAGCACCTAAAGGGGGTCTCAAATTGTTTTTGTCTCGAATGGTTGAAGTGTACTTACTGAGTCCATTTGGTATTTAGCTAAAGCCAAAACAAATAAAGGGACTTATGCAAACATGGTTTTCACTAATGGGAAAAAAAAAGAAAAAAAGGAGGGGATAGAGTTGCTCAATGAGCAGTAGGACCAATGATGTCTTTTTCCTTACAGACATCTTACATTTTCCAGTGATGTTGTATTTTCTGTATTCAGAGCATCTCTTCAAAACAAAATCCCTCCTTGGGAAGTTAAATTCAAAGTGTTTTCCAGAAATGGTCATCAGCCAGTTTCAAGTCTGTAGGAAAAGATGCTGAAAGAACTCACAGCTCACTACCACAAGAATTAACAGCAATGCTGATTAAGACTTTCCTTCTACATTACAGTAAGCTGTGATGATCCACAGTCATTTTAGGACTAAGAATTCCCAAATGATCTCAGTTTAAATCATCTGCCTACAGTGAGCAAAATGCTACTGCCTTTATTAAAACAGATCAGTCATGCTTGCCACAAGTAGAGACAGACCAAAAGGAAAAAAGGGGAAAAATAAAGGAAGAAAAACTTGTTAAATATTCTATTTTTTTTTTTTCCTCAGAGACAAGGCGAATATTGGTTTATAATAGATGAGAAATTGTGAGAATCTATAAATGTGGTCACACACTAAGCATGATGGAATTTACTGCTGCTGCACTGCCTGTCTCAGACACACAGTAGGTTGCCCACTTTTCAGCACAGAGCAGTTACATTTTCTCAGTTGGGAGCACAACATTATATGCAAGACTACATTTCTCAGAAGTCCATTTCCTAGGTTTAGGCAGTGTGGACCTCATCACTTCTGTATTAAGAACACATGATAAGGTGTAACATGTCCATGACCATCCAAATCCCTTTTTATCAGTAATGTTAACTATCTCACTGCCAGAAATGTCACATAGAGCAGCAACAACAGGAACAGTCATTTACTTTTGGAGGAAGGTGACATTTCTACTCTTTTGGTACATTAGCTCCTTTTGAAATGCCACAGAACATGCACAGAACTGGTGAAATTTAATAAAAAAATTACTTATGCAAAGTAGAACATAAAAAAGACAGAGAAGGTTACAGTTGAAAGTTAAGAGAAGCTTATATATATATATTATATATATATATATATATATATATCAGCTTTGGGAAGTATCTAATTAAAAAAAAAAAAAAACCTAGAAAACCAAAAGTAGGTTTCCTCTGGGAGAAATAGAAACCAACAGCAATACTTTAGTCAGACCAATTCTATTCAAGTGAAAAAACAGGAAACAGCTTCATGGGTGGCCAAGATACAAAGACCTGTCCTTCAGTCCAACAAATGGCCAAGAATCCTAAACAGGAACACACAGTAGAAAATAAACAGCCTGTGAACGTGAGCAGTAGCAGCTGGAATCAGGCTGTTCCCAACCCTTTAAAAAATCCAAGATGTAAATAGCTCAGAGGAATAAATCTCTAAAGCAGGAGTGATCAGTACATGGTTAATACTTGAATTACCAAGGTGCCACATGACATTTAAAGCAGAGCAAGCAAGCATGGGCAGTTTGGGACACTGAGAACAGGGGCAAGTTGGGGAACATGGGGTAAAAGAATGATCCCAATACTGTTAGCTTTCCTGCAATGACAGAGGTTCAGAGGAAGATAAAACCACCAGGACTACTCACACTGCTAGGAAAACACCAGCCAATTGATGAGAAATACCCCTTTTTCCTTACTGGTAGTCATTGGGACTTACTGGGGTTGTCTCTTGATGTTAATTGAATTTTTTGTTTGTTTGTTTGTTTTGTTTTTTAATTTGTCTCAAATAAATTGGAAAAAAAAACACTATTTTTTTTTTTTTTTAAGGAGAAAGGTCTGTGCTTACAAAAGCTGTCGGAGTTTAAGAATTTTGCATGATGTAGATATTTGCTACAGGACAATAGAATGGGTTTATGTCTACCATAAATGACTCATGATTTAAGCTCTGTCTTATGAAGGTGTGAAGTGCTGCCTTCAGAGGTGCCACAACAGATTTCCAGTACCTTTCCTCATCATAAATTAGGAGATTCCACTCCTGCAGATCTTGGGAATAAGCAGCAATGAGGAGGATCTGACTCCTCCCACTTGCTAGTCCCAAACCATCCTGAGATTCAGAAAACCCTCTTTGGCACCTGTTCTATAAACCACTGATCTTGTGACTAAAATTAGGGTCACCTGTATCAACTGAAACAAAAATAAGCTCTTGATAGGTGCTTGATTTCTTGACAAATTACATTAAAACTCTTTGCAAGTACTTAACAAGGGGCTTATAAACTTTAGCATTAGAAAGAAATCACTCTGCATGGAAAATTTATTCATGCAACTATATGCTAAAAGGAAAAAAACCACAAATGAACTTGGAAGTATATGAGTCCAATGTGAAATGGAGTCTAATATGTCCAACCTCTATTGTTATTTCATAAACTAGCAACTCTGGATATAGCACTTTTGGGAACTTGCTCAGTCTCAGAAATGGACATTTCCAGATGCCCACAAAAATATTTAGAAAAAGAGAATTGGAGAAACATCAGATAACTTTGTGTAGACTGTTAGATGCAACATTTGTCCAGTCCATCTATAGTAATTTTTATTAACTGTAATCAGTCTGTCAATCCCACTGAAATTCAAACACTGTTTTTACTGGAAGAAAAGAGAATATTAAGCTTAACATTACATAAACCATTATTAGCACTTTTAAAGGACGGAGTAACTTAAAATTATTTAAAATATTGATAGCAAGTAAGTTAGTTTTATTTAATAGTGGTAAAATAGAGAAAGATGAGCTGCAAATATAATAGGATCATAGAATATGTTGAGTTGGAAGGGACCCATCAGGATCACTGAGCCCAATTCCCATGCAGAGAACACCCCAAGAGTCACACCAGATCCCAGAGAGCATTGTCCAAATGCTTCTTGAGCTCTGTCAGGGTGGTGCTGTGACCTCTGCCCTGGGGACTCTGTTCCAGTGCCCAACCTCCCTCTGGGTGAGGAACCTTTTTCTAATATCTAAACTAAACCTCTGCTGAAACAACTTCAGGCCATTCCCTCAGGTCCTGTCAGGGGTCACAGGAGGAAAGAGATTGATGCTTGCACCTCCTCTCCACCTCATGAGGAAGTTGTGACTGCAGTGAGGTCTCCCCTCAGTCTCCTCTTCTCCAGACTAAACAATCCCAGTGACCTCAGCTGCTCCTTAGATGGCTTCTCATTCCAGACCCTTCACCATCCTTGTGTCCTTCCTTGGGATGCCTCTAATATTTTTAGTAATTCTCTTTTCTAGTTAGGCTAGAAAGTCATAGTCGAGAGGAGCTGAGGGCTTCATTTATTTGAATTATTATAATCTGAAAAGCAACCTTGATGTCAAGATGTTCATATTTGTACCGTGACCCTGACCAGAAATAGGAAGCAAAGTGGGAAAATGAAAAACAAGTCAGTGAGGTACAAAGCTCTTTTGAAATTTGTAGGGAAGTTAGGAAAAGAAAAAGATTTGCTGTAAGCTTTTAGTGGCAATTTAGATTCTGCCCTTATTTTAGCTAAAGCCATTCAGCCATCAGATATTAGCAAGTAATGTTTTCAGGATGAATGGCAGAACACACCTGCAAGGAACAATTCTGACTTTTTGTAATGCTAAGAAACATTTTATGAGTGATTAGGGTTCAGTTGGTAACTATTCAACCTAGGCTTTTTGGTTAAGTGAAGCAGATTGACAATTTGAGTTTCTCAGAAATACAGATGGACAAGGTCAGTACATCTCTGTTTTTCATCCAGGCAGTCAGGTAGAAAATTAGCCAACTGAACTCCATAACTCCATCTGTCTTTTTAAAATTTTTTTTCACTTCCTTTTTAAAATTTTCCCCCTTCTTTCATAATTGGGCTTGTGATAAGCTTTCAGCTTACTTTTACTGTTTTTTCACTTCTAGCCTTTCTCTGTAGGCTAATGTTGTCCTAGCATTCCACCAGCTCTTTGCTTCTGTGCTTTTTGCACCACTGGCTACAGATTTTAAATCAAAGTCATGAAGTTGTTGTGCAATTTTTAGACACATGACCACCAATGTAAAGGTCAGCTCACCCCTTTCTAAGATAAACTGCTGAGTTATATTTTATTGAGTATAAGCCTGCATAGACCTTGCTTGAAATTCTTCAATAGGAAACATCCCTACATTGACACAAAGTGTGAAGTTAGATGATTTAAATGTATCAGCCATAAATAGAAAAAAGACTTTCTTTTTCTGGCCCTATACTGGGACCAGAATATATGATATACAGCAGTGACATGACTCATGTGAGGCTCAGAAATGGAAGTATAGCTCCTGATTTAAACAGATAAAGACATTGAATCATTATGTCCCACGGGAATTTTCTAACTATTTTGAGTAACTGCCATTTTGTGATTCATAATAATTTTCTCTCTCCTACTTTGTTTCTCCTGCCTTGTCTTGATTTCATTGTAACACAGAATTGAATTTTTTCTTAAATGTCATATTTAATATGGAAACCTTGATACCAGGAATGTTAATATCTCCATCCACAGATATTCTATCAGACATCATGTTTTAAGCAATTTTTACATTAAGTACCAACTCCACTGCCAAGGGACAGATATTTCCCAACAGACATGATTGTACTTGGCACTGGTGAGGCCACACCTCAAATCCTGTCATCAGTTCTGGGCCTTCACTGCAAGACAGATTTTGAGGAGCTGGAGCAAGTCCAGAGAAGGGCAACAGAGCTGGTGGAGGCTCTGGAGCACAAGTCCCACGAGGAACAGCTGGGGGAGCTGGGGGTGCTCAGCCTGGAGAAAAGGAGGCTCCAGAGGGACCTCATCACTCTCTGCAACAGCCTGAAAGGAGGCTGCAGCCAGGGGGGTATTGGCCTCCTCCAGGTAACCAGAGACAGGAAAGAGCAAATGGCCTCAAGTTGCACCAAGGGAGGTTCAGATGGGATATTAGGTACAGTTTCATCACCAAAAGGCTGCCTAGGGAAGTGGTTGAGTCACCATCCCAGGAGGTGTTTAAAGGGTAGCAGCTGTCCTGGATTAAGGATTAGACTTTGTGATCATAGGGATTTTTTCCAACTGAAATGATTCTGTGATTTTAAAGCTAATGTAGGGATAACATTTTTTGTCTTCAGGGTGTGCTGCCATAGAATCCTTGAATAATAAACTTTATGTTTGTTATCAGCAGCTTAAGAATCTGCATGTACGTAGCCTCATCTATTTCTCTAGCAACACTCTCCATTTGGACTACTTTTTAATGGACTATGTAATTCTTTCACATCATAATCTTCAAATATCCAAAATGAGTGATGGAAAATCATGAAGTACCACTAAATCACCACCCATTGCTGAGCTCTAGTTGAGAAAATAACATTGAACAGAGTATAAGTATTAAATTAAGAGAATGGGACAGTAGTAATCAAATTAACCACTTCACAATTTATCAAAAGGATATCAATAGTACAAAAGCTATAATTTTTCTGGTAATATGGAGTCTTTAAGTGACAAACTTTTTTTGGTGTGTACCTCTTCTGAAGGAGAGAAATTAACACCATACTTAATAAATGTAATAAAACCCTATAAAACATAATGATAACAGTTTCTCTCTACTGTTTTAGGGAGAAGGAACTTGCTACTTTAATTTAAATTGCAACACATTTTTAAAGTTCCTGACCCCTAATATAAAAATTGTAATTATTTTACTTTTATTCAGGGCAAGAAAGTAGTGACGAAAAAAGACACTAAATGAGATCTAAAATAACTTCTGTGCATCAAAAATGCATTTTCAGAGTGCAATATACCCAGTGAAATCCTGTTAATGATCCTTTTCAGAGGTGGAAAGGTGCCATTTTAAACCTGCAGGGTTTTAAGATAAAGAGACTTTAGTTCATCCCACAGCACAACCTGCTTCTGGCTTTGAATATGTACGCATTTTTTCTAGATTTCAAATTTGTGGAAAAGAAATCTTTCTGTCAGAAAGACACTGACTGAGTTGTTTTTAAAAGTAACTTTTAAGTGCTAAGAAGTTTTACAATAACTTCCACAGGAGCTGGATTAACAAAGGGGCCAGGATGAATAAAAAATTATTTTTTAGGATATTTTTTATATTATTTAGGATATTTTTTATATTATTTTTAGGATTATTTTTTATAATTAGGATGAATAAAAAATTATTTGCAAAATTTTATGTCATGCTATATAATTTCTTACATGATTAATTTCACCACCATGTAATATGACTGTTATTACCCTTCATACTCATTTATGTACAACATTGCATATCCTGTTTTCACATTTAAAAAAAAAAAGATGTCCCAGTCTCAGGTTGAAAGCCAGCACTATTTGCTAATTAGATGAGCCAATAAAGTTATTATTCACCAGAAACATCCATGTTCTCTGTTGAGGAATGTCAGACGCAAACAGCCAAACTCGTCTGCCTCAGGATTTATACAATTGTATCAGTTCAACAGAGACACAAATCTCTAAGTGTGTTTGTCTTTCTAACCAAATATACTGCCTTATTATCCTGCTAAAATATATCAGAATTCAGTGAGGCAAGAGAAATTCGGGCACAACAGGTATCTTGTTTCACAGGAGGAAATGCTGTAAAGTGAGAGGGAATTTCATTCTCTGTTGTGTGTTTCAGCTGTTCTTGATCTGTACATTGCACAAAAACTTTGTCAATTCTTCTGTGAAAGGACCAAAGCAAAGGTTTCTGCTTGCCTCTGCAATGCATGCAGGCCACCCCAATGCATTTGTTTATCACAAAACATGAAAATACATCAAGGACACTATTCCATACTGGCTGATGAACAGATGCTTAGGTTTCAGTTGTTACAAAAAGCCTGGTTTTAAAAATATGATTGGAACATCAGTTATATATCACAATGTATTGGGATGAATCCAGATGGAGATGGAAACTGGTAAGTAATGTCTCTCCTTTTTCTGAATTTAATTAAAGAATAATTTTGGATGTGTATGAGTTTAGATTATTTTTAAACACAGTACTTTTAAATTCAACAAACACACTAAATGTGATTTTTTTCATTACTATGGAAAGAGAACCAGCAATGCTTTTCTTTCAATTTGGGTTATTAATGCAACTCTGGGATTCTGATATCAGAAATTGTATTTTCAGAAAGTGAGTAGAATGGCCTTGCTGAAGATTACTATTTAAAAGTATCAGGTTGCTCTCCAAACAACATGGGAAAAGCACAGATAATGTAATATTATTTTTACAAATGCATTCATCACAAAATATATATCTTAAACTACTGAGTGTTCATCAGACTGAATGTTCAGCACCATCTTCCTCTGGATGAAAAGTAGTCATCTTTTATACCATAATTTCTACAGCAGTGAAAAAAAAATTTGACAATTTATTATAGGATTAGAAAAAAATAACCCAACCCATCATAACCTCTATGATGGCTTTGTCTGCATTTTTTAAAAATCAAACATTTTGCTGTTCTCACACAAATGTACATAAATTTACTCAGGGGAAAACTGAAGCAAGAAAATTATTTGAATTTTTTATTTCTATTAGAAGTTTAAGCAATAGCTCAGGTTTCTTTTTCTTTTTCTTTTTTTTTTTTAATGTAAACATATTGCATAAAAACAAAAATTGAAAATTAGAAATACTGAAGGTGAAATGCAGTTACTAAGCTATACAAAGTATTTTGACTGAGGTGATGTCAATTTCAATCAATATGATATGTTCAATTTTTAAACCCTATTATTTTCACCTGGAATTCCAAAATTTAGGGGGTCAACTTCCCACTGAATTAACAGTTCAAATTATCAGGCTCCTGAGCAAGCTCACACTTCAGCAAACTCACATTCTGCTTCAATCTGCAAAAGCAGCACTAAAATGGGTTGCTTATTTTAACTCTTATTTTTTAGCATGGTATTTTCTGGATTAGGAGATAGAAATTGGCTCAACTCTTGAGTTTACATCTAATCAGAGTATTTTAAGACACATACTTTATTCCATCTCTATCCAGGCAAAAAGTATCACTTACAGAAAAGGAATGTAAAGTATTTTTCTAATTAATATGAATTTCAAATTGATTCTGAAGCTACTGAAATGACTGCTACTATCTATGTTCTATGTTTTCTGAATTGTGCATCAATAAAAAACTGTGAAATTGATGGGTTTGTTGTACGTGGGACACAGGAAGTTATAATTTGTGTTTTGACAGTGAAATGCTCTTTGGGTACCTTTTTTTTTTGGAGAACACAAGAAATCTTTGATTACAATACAGATGAAAAATCACATTTAAAACATTTCATTTTAAAAATCTGAATGTATTTGTAAGGAAACGTCTATTATCAGAATCCTCTGAAGCTCTACAAAACAGTTTAATACATGAAAGTCAACATTTAATATGCTATAGTCTCATGTTTCCGTGCAGTAGCTCCAAGGAAATCAATTTTTCAGCTCGAGGGTGTTTTGATTTGGTACAGTTCTGTAACATTCGTAAATGTTATCCAGAACGCCTTCAAAAATAACACAATTTAATAATCACAAATGTTCCTACTCTGTCTTCATAGCACTGTTAAAATATCATGACAATGAGATTTATCAGATTTCATGGTACTACAATGTGCACTGAGCTATTTTTGGCAAGGTTTTAATATGACTAAAAGTGAACAAATTCAATTGGAAACCTTAAGAAAACTTTGCATGAAAGTTTTGTGATATTTTCAAAAGAAATGTTAGTCTTTTCACAGCTGAGATAGGATCAAATTACAATCATGTGATAAATTCTGCATTTGTGCTCCAGGATATTGAAATTTTAAAATGTTCTCCTGAATCTGGCTGAGGGATGAAATGCTTTAGTGTAGGAAGCATCCTGGGCTGTTTCAAATGGTGGTGACAACAATTGCTCTGAAAAGGCTTTTGCAGTTAATGTGTCCTGATGTTTTCTCCCTCGTATCTCATCATACTAAACACAGGTAGGTATAGCTTAAATTTCAGGCTACTAAATTAGCAATTTGCCACAGTGTGTCACTAAAATCACAGTGAGTAGATGGAGATGTTATCAAGGGCTTCAGAATGCATTCTCTGGATCTGTGGGGGCATCCATATCTCCTCACTGACTGCAAGGATGGTAATGACACTGAAAACAAGCTCAGTTCAGAGGCTAAACACAGCTCTGATGGGTCTTTGCCCTAGGGTTTAATAGGGAGAGATTTCCTTGTCCTTTATTCTGCTAAAGCAGGCAAAAGGTTGATAATCTTTCCCCAAAAGTCCTAACAATCAATAAATAAAAGGGAGTTCTGTTTTAAAGTATGAATCAAAAGCTGTACGAGAAAGTATAAATGTTACATTTTAAGCTTTGCTTTGTGGGATAGTGAAGTCAGTGATGGTCACAGATTGTGGGACATCAAGATTCTCCCTTAAGTGCCTGGAGGCAGAAGGTGCCTTGAAGATAAAAATAGAAAAGTAATGACTGACAGTAAAAAACAATCCCAGAACAGAGGCATTTACCATAAGACACTCTAGTTCTTTGTCTACAGGTCTCTGCTTTAACTACATATTGAATAAGCAAGGTTGGTCTACATTGTCTGCATCCTCTACTCATTCTTGTCACAGAAATAGATCCCTCTAACCTTCTTTCTACTTAAATGAAAGCCTTTTACTTCGTTTTTTAATTGTTTTGTAATGTTTAAGGAGCCACAGTTCTGTGCTTGTAGAAATTGCAGTTAGAAAACAGTAACACAGATGATAAAAGGAAAAAGCCACGCATAATACAGCATTAATTTCCATTGAAACAGTACCTCCATAACAGTACCTCCTTTGGAATGAATTCCATGGAAAACCTTTCAGTGTATTCACTATGATGTTTTGAATTGGCTGAAAACATTGCATTACTAAGAGAATGAAACGACGTGAGGTGCTGAGCATTTTTCATGCCTCGTATTTGCCACATACTAATAGTTCAATTACATGTAGAGAATTCAGATTTTTGAGTAGCATGAGAAAAAAAACATATTGTACAACTTCAAGTGTAGTATTCTGTGACTTCTGTCTCTCATGGAATATATAAAAGCTGTGAATATACAAAAAATAATTTTAAGTGTTGCTATTTGACTCACTCAGCCTAAACTGTGGTGTAGAAAGAGCTCATAAATTTCTGGGTCCAGATATCCCATTCCAGCTGTGTTTTAACTGCAAAGAGGACTGAGACATAGATCATTGTCTATCTACCACACCATGGTTTTCTTTCAACAGGGAATGCAGAAATACAAACCAAATGCAGAAATACAATATAAATCATGGCTCTCTTCAGTAGGTATATTTGTCTGGGCTGTTGGGACACTGGGATAGGGAATTCCTAGAAAGCACCTGACTTGCAGTATATTATCACAGTGAAATAATCTAGGATTTTAAAAAGAAAGTGTGGGGCACTTCCTCCTAAAGTAATTTTCAAGGCAGTAATAACAATATTTTTTACAATATTTTAAAAATTAAACTCCTTTTCTTTGTCTTCCATTGCACTTTTGTCTTATCCTCAAACACTGTGGCGTTGTCAGGGGATTTTTTTCACAATGATATAACATGGAATTTAGAACTTTTCTATCAAATCCACTGACTGCTTTGTCTGACTAACCTGACCCAAAAGCCTTTCTCTGGAGAACATTTTCAAAAGCCTTAAATTGACAAACACTTTTTTGCTTGTACCGTTTCTACCTGTGAAATTTAGCAAACCTATCATTTGGACACAGGTTCTTGTAAGTAACAACTTCACCTTTGAAATTATATCATCTGTCCGAAGTATAACTGAAGATAAAATGCTTTGGGTGCTTTTGTTTCTTTGAAGCTATAATTTTGATCATCTTCTAGAAGCAGATTAGTATCCTATGTAACCCTGTGTATATCTCAGTGTGTCTCTCTTAAACATCTACAGCAAAATTCCTAATTTAGGGACATTTATTTGAGCATTTAGATTGGAACCGGGCTTTTGTGGTTATTAATGTCTTAGTAACAATTGCTCTTGTGTTGTGTGTGCAGCTTGGTTACTTTCTGGCATTTCTGTGATGAACCTTGGAATAAGATGCTTCAGTTTGAAAACACTGTCCCAACAGTGTGAGCACTCTATATTATATCATCTATGCAATTAGTATAGACTCCTTTTTGGTTTTATTCAAGTGACCCTGCAAGCTGGTGAAACTATTGATGTAAGAAGGTGGGTAAATAGCACAGTATTTGAAAAGAGGTCTTATGGTGAGTCTGATTCCCAACAGGCAGTAACTATTAGACACCAGGTAAGTGATATATTTTGGTACAGTGAGACTTCAGTGGCTTATGAATGAATGACTGACTCTGGCCATGTTCTTACTCTGACAACATGCTCTGAATCAAAACTGGCACATATAAAAGGCTGACTAAATGTCATATTTAGTTAGAGCAGAATATTTTGGTCAACTCTTGTCTCACTGTAGGAACTGGTGATAAGGAGACATGACTTATTGTGTCATCCATTAAAGGAAATTTTCCCTCAGTGCAGCTGCTAAAGGATTTTCTACTGAGGTAAATGCAATCAGTACTCCTAACGTAACCACCACTGAGACACCTCAGCTGCCTCTGCTGGTAAGCTTGGATTCAAAGAATGCTGAATAAATGGAAAATCCTTGCTCAGAAGTCTCAGGCAAGTGGTTATAAAATATCAAAATCCACAGCTCAGATTTTAGTCTTTTGTTTGCACTGGAGGATCACGCAGCAGACAAATGTGGTCTCCACAAGTTTTATACAAGTGCCAGGTCCTTGAGGGCAGCAGGGAAAAAAATTGCTACTGCACTTTGTGTACAGACTCCATTTAGACCTTCCATAGAAATGGTATTGACCTTCTAAAAGCAGAAAAAAATCTATGTCTAGGGTGCAGAGTTCACATTAAATCCTAGCACAAACTGCCTGACAGAGTTCAAGAAGCGTTTGGACAATATTTTCAGGTAGATGGTGTAGCTCTTGGAAATGATCCTGTGCAGGGCCAGGAGCTGGACTCTGTGATCCTTGTGGATCCCTTCCAACTCAGCTTATTCTGTGATTCTGTGAAGTTCAGTGATGATTAACATCCATGCTATTGGTCATTGCACCTCTCTGCAGTGCCTTTTAATCAACCTAACTGTATACAAACTGCAGACCACACACTGCCCACAGTGCACATCACTTACTAAAACAGTGAAACACAGCAGCTGTCATAAGCAGCACAACAGTTTACAGAAAGGAAATGAAAATAAGAAAAGGAAAAGTAACGAGATACTAATTGTCACTGTTGCAATTTTATCATGAGAAAGGCTCTTTATTCTCTAGATAGATGGCAGAGATTTAATGAACACCTGAATATCAATTTAGTCATTAAAAAAACCCCAAAACCAACCAAAATGAACTTTTTTTTTTATGTTGGAGCACCAGTTATGTTTTATCAGAGTGAAATGTCTCACTATCACACAATATTTTCTTAAATGTATAGTGTCTTATTAACAGCACCTACTCTAATGTTTTGTTTTGTAACTTCTGGCTGTCATTCATCCACACTGCCTGCTCAGCCCTCCCATCCTGCTCACACCAGCCTGCTAAAACACCACTAGTTTGCTTTGTCCTTGCTCTTTTAGTGATATTCTTTTTCTTTGTCTGTGTCAATTCCCTCCTCATTCTCACTGCCTGCAGTGTGATGAGTTCACAGTGCTGGGGTGTTTTAGGAGAGGAGTGGAACCTTTAAACTCAGTCCAAGTTTAACCTGAACACTTTCAAATGGTTCTTCCACAAAGAGACTTCACAGATTTTGTTCATCTTAGAGACAGAGAGTAGCACTGGTGATACAGAGAGTACTAACAACTTGACAAAAGGAAGTTTGCTTCATCTAGCTCACATTTAATTTATAGATATTGGTAGCTCTTCTACATGGGATGAACACTTTCTTTATGTAAATTCAGTGCCTAAGGCTTGTGAGTGAGCCCAGAAAAATGATCAATCTAGTGTTGAAAGCATCATCTTTTAGGAGAGGATCCAGAGTGACAAGTATCATTCAATCGAACATTGTATTAAAAAATTGGGGACCACTCCTATTTACAAATGCTAGCATGGCCTCACTACTTGCACAAGAAAAGAGCAGCAATTTTCATTTTGCTTATCTCTACTTTAAATACAGCATATTGCATAGGACCCATTATTTCCAGTCATTTTCAACTTTTCTTCCAGTCTTCTCTGTTTCTAATTCTACACCAGACATCCACTTGAACGATATAAGCCATCTGTAGTTTATAAAACACCTCTAAGCTATTGTTTTAAAGTTTTATACCTTTTAATGTTTTCCTATTTATTTCCTGCTGATATCAACACATATGCTGCCAAAAGCAATCTTTAGTGGATACTAACATATTCATATTGAACACTTGATCCAGAAATTTTGCAGATAATAGGCAGAGGGAACATCTGTGAGAAGCAGATAATTTTTAATATTTATGGATAGCTCATTTCCATGTTGTAATCCTTAAGATGGGAGTGGGTTTGTAAGGCTCTGTGCAATGCAATACATTTTTCTATATGCCCATTATGGTTAGGTAATGAAGGGAGAAGTGGCTCTGAAGAGGGAACTCCAACAAGTTTATTAATTAATGATGGAGAAAAGATCTCTACCATTACTTGAATGAAATATGGAATAATTGTGCAAAAAGGAAGATACTCAACTCGTTAATACTCAGGATAATTTTTCAAACTGGACAGTGTAATCTGGAAGCCTGCTCAACAAGTAAATCAGTAAGAATAATTAACTGTTTTCTGAACTTCTAAATAGACACAGCTTTTATTTTGTAAACACTAAGGACCAGCAATATGCTCAAAGCATTACCCCAGTATTAATAACAACTTACAAATTTTTCTTCTTTGATAATTAAGTCAGTAGGTTAAGCCCTTTCTTGTCAATGGCTTGAAATTTTATACTATTATTTCAATTGATATAGAAAAATCACCCACCTGAGACAAAAACACTTTCATACTGAATTTTATTCCTACAGCCATGAATGTGAAACTGGAGATTCAGAAGCCTGGCTTATGAAGATAGTGAAAATGTGTGAAATTGGAACTAGATTTCTAGTCCTTATTTATTGTCACATTTGTGAACAGTGTAAATCATCACCTACTATTTCTTCATTCCTGCTTTCAACAACCAAAAGTACACCTGATGTAAATCTCTTCCTTTTCACTCATAGGCTTAAAATTTGTTTTACCTTTGATACCTAAATGATGTTTCACCATTAGGAGTAACACCTTGTCTAGCACATTATCTCTTAAAAAAAGTGAAGAACAAATGAAAAACCAAGATGAAAATGCTATTTTGGGGCACCTCCCTGTAGGTTCCTATGTTAATCAAACATGTTTAATTTAAAATTTAGTTTAATTTAATTTAAACTTGGCAAACTTTACACTTTTTCTGATAAAAGGAAGCAGAATCAGGCTGTCTTGTTTGTCTGTTTACCTTGGCAATTCAGGATGGATTTTTGCACTAAGGGCATGTCTGTGACCTTTTGCAAGCCACCTTGACAGAACAGGCCTAGTATTCAAAGATCAAATGGGTCAGTTTTAGCATGGATGAAAAAAATCACATGCCTACCTACTGGAAAAAATAGGTCAATTGTTTTTTTTCTAGGAAGTTTTATAACAGATTTTTCAGTACAATCAACACATCCATGTTTGAAATTGTATATAGGTGAAATTCTTGTAGATGAAAGTGGAGCTAGATGTCTTGTATTCCAGTGCATTCTCTATTTAACAACAGTGAAAATGACTTCACAAACTCAAGGCTTCTAATTTCCCTTTGCTGTCCCCAAGTCTTACATTTTTTTTGAAACACTGTTCTTTCAAATAGTTCTTAGCCTGAAAGATTTAATAAAACACATAGATATTAACAAAGCATAAAAAGAAAAAAAAAACCCACAAAATTAGTAAGTCATTCACTGAAACAACCACACTATATGGTATAAAGTTCACACACTCATATGCAAACTTGTGTGAAGGCTGTGAAATCTGACCCTCACTGAACCATCCTATGGCCAAATATATGTATTGCTTTAGAGAGAGACACTGTCTTTTCTGAAAATCAAATGGGTGGAGTTGAATCTTTTTATATTAAGAAATACTTCATTGCTTGTAGAAATGAAGAGGCTGAAGTACATATAGGGAAGATTTCCAGTTTTACAAACAGTCTCTTTGACCAAATATCTCCTTCAAGTGGCATTTGCAAAGGGCTGCAACAGAGAAGTAGTAAAAATGCAATTAGAACGCAGCGGTGAGGATCCACACTGGAATGAACAAAGGCTGAGATGCAGGAGAAAGTTTCTATCACCATGTAAGGTTTGCTTCTCACACTCTTAACAGCTGCCTTGTCACTCACATGAAGTCTGAGTGGATTAGAAGGATTATCAAATGCAGTATGCCGTCTAATTCTGCTTCAAAGCTAATCAAAATTGGGTACACATGCAGTTATCCAATGCCAGCATCAATCAGAGTGTGACTGATACTGACACTCCCTGAACTAACTCTAGGATGTTGCCCTACTGAGCACAGAACTAAGCAAAAATCTCAAAATTCCCATTCCTATAAATCTCACCTGGACAAAAAAAACCACCCTCTAGCAATTCAAATTCAAATCGGTTTTTTTAAAATATATGACCAAAACCAAGTTCAATTTTCAGCAAGAATGGCCCATACTGAAATATGCCACTTTCAACAAACAGTTGAGATTTTCCCAGGGTCACCATCATTTTACACACCAACCTAACTGGATACTGCTTATCTTAGGGGATCAAATGAGATTCTGCTCCTCGAGTTGTATCTCCAAGTAAACATGTGGTAAACAAAGGAAAAAAAACAAAGGCACCAGACCTTAGACTGATACTGCTGCAGAATACTTGGAGCCTGGTACATGCATATGAATGTGTTTAGAATGTGTTTCAGCCTTGGCTTCATTTCAGGTTTATTCAGAATTTCTTCTGAACTTTTAATTCAGTAGCAGTATCAGCAGCTCCTCTCTACTTTTCCCTTTCACAAAGATCTCAAAAGACAGACCGAATCTTTAGAAATATATTCTGACCCCAGCCTGTAGTGGGAAACAGAAAGGAGTGCATCCATTTAAACAGTGACAATGAACCATGCAATTAACATTAAAAGAAAGGGGCAACAAAACACTGTACATTAAAGGACAAAATCCTTATGACATTGACAGAAAGCCCACAATAAAAGTTAAATTCACAAAAATAGCAAAGCCTATGAAATATTTATAGTTGTGAATAATATGAGGAAAATCAAGTAAATAAGAAGCATTTTTAACAAATATTGAAGTCGATCAACATGTGGCTGACATCAAAGATTCAGGCACCAGGAAAAGCTACCTGAACTAAAAACTGTAATGCAAACCCAAAAACCACTAACAATTACCAGAATTTATCAAACAAGAAATTCACTGACAAATGTGGAGCTAAAAGGTATTAAACTAAGCTGATTTCTAAAGTGTCTACAAATGTCAGCTGCTTAGTGCTGTTGCATTTGTCACTAGTACAGTTGTCTTGGCAATGAAGATTATATTTTTTCCTTCATTACTGAATTTAAAGGTATTACTGGAAATTTTCCCTAGATAAATGCTTATCCCTGTTTGTGTCTTCAATGTGTATTTAGGAATCATCCAAGATAATGATATCATTGGTGCAGTGTTGTCACATAACAAATGTGATCCAAAAGTCATACATAAGGTAAAAGTAGCAAAGCTTTATTTCCTTCTTAGGTAAGGTACTGGAACTGGCTCTTGTAAGATCTCAACAAAAATCTTGTTCACAAGGCAGGTAGAAATCCTAGAAAGAACTTAAAAAGGACTTAACAAAATGATCCTGACACTAGAAAATAAATTTTGCTATGCAAGACCAATTTTGTTGTATTCAGTTGATAAAAAAAAAAAGGCAATGGGATTACTTTTAATATGTAGTAACAGAAGGAGAAGATTTCCAGTAATTGAGAGCTATCTTTAATGATCAAGATGTAACAAAATCCAAGGATTAGAGGTTGAAACTGGAACTCTATTTTTTGTTTTGCCTTCCTCAACACCTCTTATCAAGATTATTTTGTAGGCTCATTCAGGCATATTTCATCTAATTAATTTCCTGCCATTGCAAAGGCATTGGGGATTAGTTCCAGTCTTTGCCTATAGCATAGTTAAATCTCATGAGGTCTAAAATTCTTTGTTCTAATGAACACCTTTATGTCTAGAATAAAGCCTTGGTAAACCTTAATGGCCTGGTAAAGATGATCTGAGGATCCCTTCTGGCTTCAAACACCAGGAAACTTTGCAATCATTTCAGAAATCATATTTATTAACCTATGCTGTACTTGATATATAAGCCACCTAGCACAGGTGATCAAAGAGAGATGTCCCCCTTGAGCCAAGAGAATATTTTAGAGAAGAGAATAAGAAATAAGTGCTAGTTAACTGAAAGCACTCCCTAAATCCCTGTACCACGAAGCACTCCATTAAAATGTTACTTTGAATCCCTAACAAGCTTCAATCAAGGCAGACTGTGTTCCTAGCCCCCAGCCCTGTAAGCACCTAATCCTGCAGGGGTTCCTCGTGGGTGCTCCTCTGCCTTTGGCATGGGATGTGAGAGGCCTCATTGTTGGAACTGGGGCACCATGGAGAGAGAGGCCAGGTCTGCTCTCACTCCTGGGGCACACCAGCCTGGGAGCTCAGGGACTCTGCCACACACAGCTCAGTACTCCTCCCCAGCTGGGATGTAATGGGCTTTTCTTTTAGTACTGGCAAATGAAAACTAAGCCTTCCTAAAAAAGAAATGGACTTTGTGATCCAGAATAAAGGAATGGATACCTGGGTTGTAGGGAAGAGGTGGCATGAGAAAGAATAGGGTCTCAGAGAATGCACCTGAAAAATTCTGGGGTCAATCTGCTATATTTACTCTCCACATTTGCAAGGAGTGCCAGAGTTTTATCCAGTAAATTGCATTCCATATTTATGCTTGACTGAGGTTTATGCGAACTTAGATTTACAGAACTTTTTTTAAATGGATAATTATCAAAAATCACCAGTGTTTTCCTGGTGTGAATTTAAGAAGGCACAAGATGAAGATAACTGCCTATTTGCAATACTGGCTTCTCTTCTATATTAACACAGATATTTATAAACTTATAAGAAGGTTGTTGCAATTCTTTGTGCAGAATACTGTCTCTCAAAGAATTTATTTTTTCTTTGAGACAGCACCCTTATATTGAATACTAAGTGATTAGCAATATTTAAATAAACTACTTACTGATTATAAGTGGCTATATAACAGACACATATCAATGTGATGGGTTCAAATTCTCATTTAATATATTTTGGGTATTCAGTTGGTTGTTATCCAATACTGTACCCTGTGGCTGTTTGACATCTCTGTTCTAAGGTTTTTGAGCTGGTGAAAAGCATAAAGAATGCAGAAATTTAGTTTTAAATACATAATCCCCAAGGTGTTACTGCATGTACTTACTTAATGTTGAAATCTATGTAATAAATTACCTACTTTGACTTTCACAGGTGTTAAATAGATACAATTTTATTATTTGCCATGCAATCAGGAGAGATTAAATACCTTAATAAGATTCAATTAAAATCATCAGATATTTATGATACTCATTGTAAAGGTTCATAAAAAATAACCTGCCACTATTTATAGCTCTCCTCAGATGACAATGTTTCTGAAACAGACTGTACTATCACTGCCACTAGCAACAATCTAAGAACAGAATTATTTAGAAAGTAAAGTACAAAAAGTCTAATTGATGGTCAATGAATCAATTATTAGTTGTGTAAGCAAGTGAACTTCTGTGGAAAGCAAAACACTGCTACCTTCCCCCAGCAACAAGAAATTCCCCCCTAATACATGCTAACCCATCTTATTATCAGTTATCCAAACAAACATGCATGTGTAATGGCCTCCACTGATGAAAATTATTACAGCACTATACAGGGGCATTTGCAGAATTCAATTTTTGTGATCTTTTGTCTTTGTAGTATTGATTAAATGAAGATGATAGCCTCTTAGTATGAAGCATACCTGTGCTTTTCAGTCCTCGTTTCAAAGACTTGTATTGTATAAATTATAATTGGGAGGTAACTGAGAACCACGGTGTCTTATCAATCTGTCAGTTCCGAGAGGAATTTGAACTTCAAAAATTCCTTTCTTCTGTGTTTATTGTATATGTGGATCAAAAAAAGAACTGTCTGAGAACAAGCAGGCTTTGAGTAAGTCAGCATGAATTCTCTCTTACACACAAGCCACCCACCCAACATTAGACAACTATGAAAAGTTTAATAGAAGGATATTAGACCTTTTTAATGCAGCAGTTTTTCTGTAGAGACTCTAAGTTTTAAAAATAAATATTGAGATAAATATGTTAAGAGGAGAAAAATAGCACGTGTAAGAAATGTTTGTGCAATTCAGGAAAGTACCTTTTTTCTGCTTTGTTTATTTCATGAAGTTATCATTTCACAATATCCACAGCAACATTAACTGATTGAAGAGGATTTACATGATCACAGAACATCCCATGATGGAATGGACCAACAAGAATCATTGAGTTCAACTCCCAGCCCTGCACAGGACATCCCCAAGAGTCACACCATGTGCCTCAGAGCATTGTCCAAATGAGCTTGAACTTGATGGGTAGCTGATAAATGCCTGAGCATCACCAAATGAATTATTAGCACAAAAAAAGAACCCCTCACTACCAAGAAAATATTATAACAGTTGCACAGAAAATTGACATTCTGGTTATCACTGACAGAAAGACTTTATTTGTGTGTTATTTTGTTTGTTTATTTATTTATTTATCCTCTTAAGAGTGAGGAGCAGCTGTTCTGAAAGTCATGAGTGCTGGAGTGTAAGCAATGCATGGCTATCTACTACAAGTAAGAGACCTGGTGCTGTTGACACCAAGTGAGAGAGGATGTGAGTTAGCAGTGGCTAATGGATGTCTCAGGGTTGGTACTTCAAAACTTTCATTACCAAATTGCTATTTTGAGGGCTTGGAAAAGGAGAAAGCATCTGTTCAGCAAAGGTTTAGAGCAACTGCTTTAGAGGAATTCATACCAGCACAAACCTTCACTTTCAGTGATTGTTTCTCAGAGCCTTTGTGGATTTGTGCACATACAGTTACTTAAGAAAAGGACAAAGACAAGGAATCAAGGTCATAATGGGACTTAATGTGGTCAAAAGTAATCTGGAATTCTCTCCTTGTCTGCTCTGCTGCAGAATGGCAGAGAATAGCTGCAGGCAAACTTGTTTAGATTTTGTTTTCACAGAAAGAGGGAGTGGCAGACTGCTGAGATCACAAAAGGGATTTTTTTTAAACACAGCATCTACTGAATAACTTCTCAGATACAGTCCCCTCACCTTTTCAGATTTTTCCACTCACCTTTTCACATTTTCTGCTAATGGCCTGCTTCCAAACTGATCTTGGAGGAGCACAGGGAAGAGTGTAGCCTTTATTTGATGACATGTAACCAATGAACTTGCGGCATTTAATTCAGAGATGAATTCCAGTTTTACAACTTCCACCTCAGTAGTGAGATTGCAAAGTGATAAAGGGAAGTCTCCATATAGATATATCTAACCTGAGGTGGAAAATGAAATTCATGCAGAACACACCACCCTGTTAACTGAGGTCAGCAGCTGACTGTGAATGATGCTGGGTACACTGCAAAGCTACCCTGGAGCTGCATGCTTATACAGGGCCTGAAACACCATGATACTCCCCTTCCTGCATGAAATCCCAATGCAAAACGAAAACTGCTTGAATCAATGGATAACAAGACATGCAGTTTGCTCATTCTTCTCCCAAATGGTGTCCAGAGACTGGGAGTTTCTTCTATCCAGCATGAATTACAATCAGAAGTAAAGTAGGCACAATTTTAAACCTCACAACAGAATATTAGGGCTTGGTTTCAGGAATCTCTTTGAAAGAAAAGTATCAGTGATAAGCACTGTTGAGAAAACATCCCTACTTGGATACTGTCACATCTATAACTTATGATTAGCAAAGGCTTCTGGATTTTTCTGAATAAGAGTATAAACATCCATAACATGTCATTTTTCCTTAAGTTGAGAGAGTGCAAGTAATCCACACTTGGTAGGACTAAACATTTTTCTTTGAAATTTTAGGCTATGGCTAATCCTATTTTCAAATTCAATGAAACAAAATAATTCCTTCAGGTTTTGATGCAGATATTTCTTAAAGGTCCTCTCTTCCAGAAATAAAATAGCATTTTACATGTATTACAATAATGTATGACAATAATTTATGACAATAACAACAAACCTAGTCAAATATGTGCATCAGACCTAAAGGATAAACAGTCTTTCCAATCTTTAATCTTGTTTCGATGTCCTCTTCTCCCACCTCATTTTTCATTTGCAGTTCATGAGAATTTTCTTTTGCTATTGCAGTTTTTTAATGACTTAGTGTTCTGTTGCTCTTTCCTTGAAAGCCTAAAATGCAAAAGATTTATAGACCAGGATTTTTTTAATTGGTTCTACTATTTTCCCCGAGAAAGGAGGGAAGATGTCTGGCATTTTTCATTTGGACACAGTGCACTTTTATTGAAAGTTAAAGATAATGGCTTTGGCAGTTCCTTTTTAATCCAATCTACTGCTTCGTGTCCTCAAAAAGAAAATTGGAGAACATGGCCACAGTTGGCATTTTGTGATAGAGTCCATTTTTCTTCTATTGAGGATGCAAACAGAGGCTGACATTTCTCAATTAGCTCCTCTTTTTTCCTATTGATATTGAATTCTTTTATGTGGCTTTCACTTTAAGCTGCTCTATACCATGGGCTGCTCAATACAGTGAGTCTGACAAGTAACTAAGCTGATAATGTGAATAGCTGCTTGTTATAATTTCATAGTATTTCCTGTAATTGCAAATGACACCATCCTTTGTTCTAATACATATAGTTGGGAAATTTGGATTTATTTGTGCAACACTCAATAAAATCGTTCCTTTACTGTAACACAGACAATTATAATAATAGACTTTTCCCCTACTGTTTAACAACTAATTTTACACACAATTAAATTACACTAATGAATAGATTAATCAACTTTATTGTGAATCAATATACTTGTTTTCACTATATTTTATTTAACAGCAAAATATGTCAACTTCACACATACATGTAGAAAAATATCCACTAGCCATTTATATCAATGTCTATTATTCAATTAACCCACTTTTTATGGATAATCAATCTGCATTAATGTGGCTAGGGTGTTCACTAATCAGATTAGGGATGTGCACATACACAAATCAATTGTCTTTTAAAAGGCATGCTAGAGGAATCACACAGAACTGGCTATGCTGGTTGTGCCTATCTTTACAGTAGACACAAGAAGAATAAAAAAGTTACTTCTATGTTAAAATTTGAAAATTCTGACAATTTTATTTTGTTTTCTGCAGTGTCTGTTAGATATATTTATGCAACTGTCCTAATATATATGTTACAAATAAACTTATAAGGAAGTTTTTTCTGAGGTCTGTTTTGATAAAATCTAAAAACATGAGCTTCCTTTCTGAATTCACTTAAAAGCCTAAAACTTCTTATTTTACCTGGCAGCAATATCAAGGATTTTTTTTTTTATTTGCATGTTCATTGATTCAAAATTTTTTAAAGAACCAAAATCATCTTATTGTGGCCACACAACAAAATGACCTGCCTTATAAACCAGTTTATTTTCTTTGGCCTAAGGACCTACTGTGCTAATACATGAGGACAAGGCCCAAGAGTCTTTAGACAGATTGGCTGTGCTGTGGATTCAGAGCAATTTGCCTGTCAGCCCCAGTAATTCTGGGGGCCCTCTCCCATCTTTGCTTTAGTGGAACTTCCCTCCACCAAAAGTCGAGGCTGCCTGAAGCCCTTGTGCTGTCCCTGCTCATCCATTCACACCACAAAGCAAGGGAGCTGCTTCCCAAAGCCACGCAGCCCAGGAGGGCTAGGATGGCTTCCAACAGTCTTACACCTCTCAGGATTTAAACATAACCTAGGAAAATCTTCTGGGATTAAGTGGTCAGTAGCCAGCATCACCTGATGTTTAGACTATAATGGAAAGTTGCTAATATAAGTTCACTTGGAACACACCATAACCAACACAGCCTTAGTGAGTTCTCTGACCATTGTGAGATTTGTCTAAGCAAGGACTAAACAAACTAAAATAACATCCAAAAATAATTTTCTGATTAAGAACCAGATTCTTCAGTAGATGACTAGAAAAATAAAAGAGGGAAAAAAAAAAGAAATTAAGTTCATTTAAAAAAATAAATGTCAGTTGTAAGCTAGTTGACTTTGGGTACATGTAAGCAGAAAGTAATTTGAAGCTTATGTGCACTCTCTGCAGTATGAACACATTTTGGAGTAGCATCTTTTTCAGAAGACAAGGTGAAGGATAACCCTCAAGGGCAGAGTTGCAAGCTCTTTTAAGACAAAATAGAAATGCCAATCAAAGTGCAGATGGTTTTTCTCCTGAGAGGTGATTATTTTTTCATAGATCCTTCCTAGAAGGATGGCTTAAATACATCAACTAAACTTCATAGTAGCATTGTAATAATAAAAACCAAAAGTAAATATATCTCAAGCATAGCTCTTCTCAAGCACTTTAAAAATACAGTTTCACTCCTGAGTAAAAGTAACCCCAAATCTAAAAAACACTACAAACAACAACAACAACAAAAACTAAACAAAACCAAACACTTCCCCTTTTTTCTTTCTCTGCACTCAAGCAAAATCTTTACATACATGATGAACCTGAACTTATTGTTGTATCTCCACTCTAATATATATTTTATGAGGCAGGTCTTCTTTTTAAGCCATGTAAAACTGTTTAATTACTTAATGTTTAGTTGCAGAAATAATAGTCTGAAAAAAACCAACAGAGGAGTTGTACAGAAGCACATATCTCAGATATATCTATTTCAGTTACAGACTATTGTCATTTGATAAACTGCCAGTTAGGAATGATATTCTATTTATAATTATGTAATTTTTATTATTTGATTATTTGAAAGTTCTGCTTCTTAAAGTATGATTTTTAAGAAAAAAAATTGATAAAAATGCCTTGGAAAAGATTTATAGGCATCAGTTTACATTGATAACAAAATCTGCAGATTATCACTGTGTAACTAATTGGACTTCAGCAAATGACTTTGTTTACAATAAAGACTAAACTTCACTTTTTATGGATTAGTTGAGCCAGAGAAAATAAAAAGGGTGGGGTTGATTTTTTTCACTGGGACAGAATTTTTGCATAAAAATAAATATTTCTTTAACAACTTGTCTTAATTCTTCTAGTAAAGAAAATTTAAAAAATACATCAAGAACACTCCAAGTCTGTGTTATGTGTCCATCAGGTTAGGAAAGTTTAAATCCTCCTTAGGTTTGAAAGTTACTGCTAAACTAAGCATGTCCAAAACTGTAGATGGTATTATAGAGCCACTCTGGTGAATAGCAATTTTGCTGTGGTAAGAGTTATCTATAATTTCTTACTTTTCATGATAATAAGATTAATTGCAAGCTGTGTAGATTTATAAAGCCTCTGAGGAGATTGAATCTACACAAGTCACAATATAATAAAACCCAAAATGTTTAGGCCATGTTGAAGCAATATGCCTCAAGAAAAACTCTTTACAAAATTGCTCCTAGCAGCTACCTCTCTAAAATATAACTTTAGCTACCACTGCCTCTCCAGGTGAGGGAAGCTTTTATAATCACATGGATAAAACAAGATAGGCCAACAGCTTGTCTAACCTGTTGTATTAATTCCAAAAGATCCCTGCACATCTTGCAGACAATACTCAGGCCAGAGTTTTAAAGATCTACAGGTACTGTATACCCTGAGGAACTTGACATAGGAATGCTTAGGCTTTATGTCACTTTCCTGATAATCAGACCTGCAGGAAAGCTGAAAAATTATGTGAAGAGAGGAAATATCTCTAAACATACTTTAGAAGCTAAAAGCCAAACTAACCTCAAACCCTGTAAGACACCTGACTCTGCTCATTGTGAGCATTTAACTCTTCTGAAGCTAAACATTAAATAATTCTCCTCCTCATCTCCAGGGGAAAAGTCCCTCTGATAGTTCAGATCTCGAAAATCTGACTTGAAATATTGACAGATGCCTTTTGGATTCTCAGTCTCCATGGCCTGGACATATCCAGGCCCCTCATCTCCTGAGAAATTATTGCAGCTAATACTGAAATTCTACTGCTAAAACTATTCCAGATAGTGTAAATTCATAGCAGTCGAAATAGGGTCTCTCATCTCAGGTGGCTGTTTTACTACTTCATGGAAGAGATGAGAGCTGGCTCCTATTATCTATCTTGTTTGGATTTCATAATAAATATCCATCTAATGGAAGATGAATAAGGAGTCCAGTAAACAAGAAATAAAGCTTTTCTGGATGAATAATTTAGCATTTAGGTTAGAGAATTTGACTTGCTTCCCTGGGTAGTGAAACATTTCATGTTCAGTTGTAGAGTTCCTTAGTTTTAAAAAGGGGCCTTGGAGGTATCTCCACTTATAGTTCTTTTATTGTTGGCCTGTAGTTATGCCTCTATTCCAAAAATGAGAGATGTGTTTGAATTGCTGAGACTTTACAGAATCTAGAATGTAGGTTTCATAAAACATGTAGCCACTCATAAGAAAGTGACCCCAAAAGCTGTTATCATTGTGGTGAAAATCAACAGAATGTGATTTGAAGAATCATACCTACTGTTGGGCTTTTCATGATTGCTAGCTGTTTGTAAGGATTTTATCAAACTTCTTTAAAAATGTGAAACCTGGAAGTTTCTCCTGTTTTGACATTGTTAACTGATTGTGTCGTGGAAGTATTTTAAATGAAGGCAAGAGGCATGACAAAAACAGAAAAAAAAAATTTAGTAATTAGTCTATACCTAGGCTGAATGCCTGTTTTATCCAAGAAACCCAACCTCACACTGCAAAGGTAAGGCAGAAACTGAATGGAAATAATACTTTAAGAGGATTCTACGGCATGGAGGGATGAAGAAGTAGCTTAAGAATCTCACAACTGTATTAGTTTTCACCATGAACTAATCAGAAAAGCTAAAATGATCAAAACTTTTTAAAAAAAGTGTTCTAATGAAGCAGAGTAATGAATGGCTAGTGAAATGAGGAAGTAGCTGATTTTACAAGATCAGTGGCAGCTGGAATTGTGCCTTGCCACCCAGCAGGAAAAAGTGACAGGACCTCCAGACTTGACAATCACATGCTGTGAGTAAGGTGTTGCTGCAGAAGAGGGAAAAGCAACCAGGTGTCCCAGTAGCTGCTCAGCTAAATTCACCAAAGCAGACTTAAAAATGCAGAATTCAGCTGTATTTTTAAGTTATTCCTGTTGATGCAGCTTTTTGGTTTGATTTTTAAAAAAAATTTATTCTAGTTTTGAGTTGTGGTCTGCTGAGCATCAGAAACTCTAAGGTTTTGAGGTCAGGGCATAAAACTGTTATTTAGGTGAAGTTTCTTTAAATTTGAGCCTTCTCCTTTTTCTGGCTAATTACTTGAGGCAGCTAAAAGGTATCAGGATCATTAAGGACCAGAGCAGAAATGCTAAGTAAATGCAGATAACTAGAAATAAAGAATCTGAAGTTACCAGAAATAGTCTGGAAAAAATTTTTGGACCCAGCACATAAAGACAGTTGCAATACCTTTTTTTCCACCCCAAGACAACTTTTAAGCCCCACCCTATTCATCTTCAGTTTTCTTTACATCTTCTGCCCCCAGTCTAATTTATCCTTCTGATCAAGATGATGAAATTCCCATTATTCCTTACTCATTAAAATCACATAAATATTACAGCAAGTGAGCTGAGAGAATTTCAAGGGGAGTAAGGGCAACTGAATACCCAGTTACTATTCAAAGTCCATAGAAGTTGGGTCCTTGACCTTTTTTATGTCATTTCATTCCCTCTTCCCATAACTCTATGCTTCATTTCCTTTGGACATTTTTTTCTTTGAAATAGAAAAAAAAGAAACAGAAACAGAAAAAAAAAAAAGAACACTTGAAGAAATGGGAATAAAAAAGGACACTTTTTCTAGTTTTCTGAAACCAAAAAAATAGTCAACATCTGCTGCAGCTTACTTTATCTGACCTTTTCACTCTGCTTTCACTCATGTAAGAGGAAATAGTATAGCAAGTAAATATACTGCTGTTGATCTGGAATACCAGTGATGTCAATGTTTGTGGTTATCAAGAACACAATGAATGCCCTTGACACTTAGGGCTATAAGAAATGAGGTTTTTTGAGTTATTTTACTTTCTTGCTTCATTCCTTACCAGGGCATTATTAAAACTGAAAGCTCCACAATTTTCTCATTCAAAAACCTTTTCAATAGTTAAGAATATGCTTTCAAGCCATAACTGTATCAGGATGTGTGGTTCTGCCTTTGTCAAGAAAATACATACACATTTTGTTTGTGATGCTGTCTAAAATCTTGACAGCTAAAGAATTCATCTTTGGAAGTGTAGATTCATTTCTGCCTTAGTTGCAAGTGAGTAAAAGCCTCCCTTTTATAGGTTGGATCCAGTGCCACATCGATTATGCAAATAGCCTTTGTGAGTGCCTCAGGCATACATTGCTGGAATTGCAAGGCAAGTATCTGGGAAGGCAGGCCTGAATTTTGAAACCAATGAGTTGTTCTTATATTCTGGCATTAGTAAATTATAAGCTGCTGAGAAAAGAGCTACTGACAAAGGTCTCTGAGGAGATCTCCTAACAGCGTTCCTGCTCCTTAAAGAGGCTACAAGAAAACTGAAGAGGGACATTTTACAAGGTCATGTAGTGATAGAACAAGGAGTAATGTCTTTAAACTGAAAGAGGGTAGATTTAGATTAGATATCAGGAAGGAATTCTGTATTATGAGGATGATGAGAAAATGGATCAGGTTGTCCAGAGCTGTGGCTGCCCTGTCCCTGATGGGTTCAAGGCCAGGTTGGGGAGCTCTGAGCAACCTGGTCTGCTGGAAGGTGTCCCTGCCCATGGCAGGGGAGTTGGAACTAAATGATATTTAAGGCCCCTTCTAACCAAAATCATTCCATAACACTCTATTCTATGAAATCTGTTCCCTTTCTTCTTCTACAAGGAGCAAATGTCTCAAGATGTCTTAAATACAGATATTCTTTACAGGAGAGGCATGTTAGCAGTGTTCATACTGTGAGATGGCATTTTTTAATTTAAAAACTGTTTTTCCCTATGGGAGAAAACACTTGATTTAATTGAAAACAAACAAGCAAAAACATAACAAAACTGACTGTTGAAAAAGATTGAATTAAAAATAATAAGGTAGCTGTCCTAAAGACCTCTCTTTCTGCTCCTTTCTACCAGTACTACCTCAATTTTCTATTTTGATGAAGAAAGAAAGGTCAGAGTATTTGGAGATGAATGTGGGGAAAATAAATAAATAAAAAGACATGAAAAAAAGCCAATTCTGGTCAGCTCTCATGATGATGATGATGCTGTCTAAGCTATTGCTTCTGCTATGGAACTTTTATTGTTTTATTACTGGTCTTCCAGAAATGTTAGGGTCTAAAGCTGGTTTCTTTAGGAGAACAAATGAAAGCTTTGCCAACAAAAGTGAGATACACCTTAGAGAAAAAAAGATTAATGAACTAATAAATTTCCCTGTAAGAAAAACAAACTTGAAGGCAGGGAGCTACTGAGTGGAATTCAGAAACTACACTGTGAGAAACTGAAATGTTAAAGGTTCAGGACTCAAAAAATTGGCCATTTGCAAAAGCAGCAGTTGCTTTGCTGAGGCCAGGTTTTCACCTCAAAGCAAAACAAGAGGAGCATAAACTGGAAAGGGATGGGGGTGAAAATAGTTTTGCTCAGCTACCACAGCTCAGAATTGAATGGTGTCAGGTACTGCACAGAAAGCAAGCAGGAGGGACCATTTCACCCAGTTCAGTGTGTAAACATTACTGGGATGACCTAAAAGATCTATATGAATGAATATGACAAGATTGAAAGCATCTGAAAAAATTGAAATTTATGATTTTGGTGAAGTTCTAGTGATGATAAGAAATTATTTTAGGGCTGCAGAGGAAATGTTTTAATAATGAAAAGTGTATATGAGGAGAATGCTATATTTTCTTATATTATTGTCAGAAGCATTTAATAACTTTTTCACTTTTATATTATAGTGATGCAGTTACATTGATTTCCAGAAGTATTTAGCAACTTCTGCAACTATTTTTAGTGTCTGTGACTGTAATCCAAATGAGTTTTGGAATCTTTCTTAGAATAAGGATTTTATAATGTGTTAGGCAAGAGATTTTCATTCATACTAGAAAGATGCAAGAAATAAATACTATCTGTGACATAAAGCACTTCCTTTTATGAAAGATCCATAAAGATCTTTGGAACATAAGACATTTCAACTGGTCCTTAATTTAGTAGAGTGTCAAACTAGTCAGCTACTCATTGAGAAATTAGCTTTTTACAAGCCATATAACAAACTAACTGTAAGCCAGCTAGGGGAAGAAGAGACTATTGAATCTGTAATAAAGCCCACAGGAAGGAGTATGAAATATTCTATGAAAATCTGGATATTTTTGATATCTCATTGCCCAGTGAGATTTAATTGGGACTTTTTGAAATACTTTGCAAAATAAATGACAACAATAAAGTCCAATTCAGAATAACTAAGTTGTTAATTACTTCAGATATGGAAACTCTGTGTGAATTTCCAGCTGCACTTCATGAGGTAGTAGGTTACAAGGTATTCTGAGATGAATATTTCTCAGCATTTCCATCTGGAACTGTTCCACTTCATATCAATAATTAAATGTTTATTGGAGCAAAGATGTGAACTACTGACTTCGTCTTTCCAAGTGAGTGCCTTGAATATTGTCTGTTGAATATTGCTGTGGTCTTTGGCCAAGTGAATAAGTTACTGAAGATGGAAGAGTACCAGAAAGAGTTATTAATAAAGTCTCACTCTCACTGTCTCTCTCCAGTGCTCTGGTGAAGTGATAAGGGCACATTTGACCCTGCATAAGTGTTCTTCTGTTAAGTATCGGTGAAAGTTCAGAATCATTTAAATCTCAGAAACAAAACATCAGTTGTGACTTGAAATTCAGAAAGCTTCTGATTCCTATCTTGAAAAATCATACCTAAATACCTAAGATATTTTAGAAAGAGTAAGCATGTTACTTTATTAAGGATGAAAAACCTATCAATGGAAAATTATTCTGTATTCTTAACCTTGAAGCTGAAGACAGGCTACTTTCCATTGCAGGGAACTAACTTGAAGTTATTTGTATTACATTTGAAAACATACTTGCAAGAAAACACATAAGGACTATACATGATCTCTCTCTTCTTCACACTCAGATCAACATGGCTGTATAGAATCCCTCTGAATTCACACCTGAATTTGGTGTGGAAATAGAATGGAAGAAGAGGATGCCCTACAGAACCAACATTTAGAAGATGACAAACAGCAGGTGGCTTTTGAAACTAATTCAAGAAGTGGAAAAACAAACCTAGAAATAACTTCTTGGAAAAGTTAAGCAGTAGGAGACTTTTAAGAAAATTCACAAATAGCAGTGAGACAAGAATAAGCTACAAAAGCAACTGCTAGGAAAGCTAAGCAGCGGGAAACATAGCAGCAAAACAGTAGTAAAACAAGAATAAGACAGGGAAACAGGAACTGAGGGAAGTTAACTGCTAAAAGATTTTAGACAATGAAAAGTAGCATTTATACTAAAGTAAGCCAGGAAAAACAACAGCTATAAGAAGATAAGGAAGATCATGGTGAAATCAAAGAAAAATTCATTTTCTGTGAGGAGAAAAACTTCAGTTCCTTGGCATGGACCAAAGGTATGTATTCTGCCAGCCTCAGATAGTGACAGAGAAGAAACTACTGTACAGAACTGCTTGTGTAGAAATGTCACTTTCAAAAGATAATGCTGTATTAACAGTTTCCAAGGTTACGAATAGAATAAGGAAGACATATACATAATGTTTGTTTTATGTCTTCAGAAGATTCTCACTCAACATGTGGTTGGACTTTTAAGTGAAATCAGCTTCCTCATACTCTATAAAGATTTCACAGAAGACCAGCATGTACTGGGAGAGCTCATTAACTTCCACTGTACACATCAAAGGACCATTGCCATGAGAAAAAACCAGCATGGTTCCAAACAAGGAGATGCAGGCTTGAAGAACAAGCAGTGAAAATCAAGACAAAGAACCAAACCAGGGAAACAAAGGAGCTGCAAGAGTAGATTAAGAGTAAAAACTGGTTTCCTTACTTACTAAAAAAAAAAAAAAAAAAAAAAAAAAAAAAATTAACAAAAAATTCAATTTAGAAAAGGAGGGC
>VZRH01003822.1:1641242-1710300 GCA_013397555.1 Urocynchramus pylzowi | reverse complement strand
GAAGATAAACTTTTTTCCTTACTTAAAAAAAAAAAAAAAAAAAAAAAAAAAAAAAAAAATTATACCAAAACTTCAATTTAGGAATGTAGAGCTGGGGTCTAGCAGGATAATCAAAATAGATTTACATGAGGGTTTTTTTGGTCATGATTCATCCAAGTTTTGAGCAAGTTGTTTAAAATGTTTTTGCATGCTGGGGAAAAGTGCAGAAATGTACTCAAGTTTCCCTTCCTGGAAATGAGGGTTCATGAGCCACAGGTTTGACCAGGTATTGAGGCTGACATGCAGCCACCATGTCACCAGGGCAGCAAACTGGAAGGATTTGCATGGGAAGTATCTTGTACAGCTCTGCACCTTGCTGTGCAGACAGAACACTTCTAGCTCTGGGTTCAAGTGGAATGGGAAGATGCTACCTCACACAGAAGAAAACTTCCATGCATAATTTTATGGGATGCAGTTTAACCTCTATTGTGAATATGATTCTTCCTTGCCAACAGATTAATATTTCTGACAATATCTTAATGGCAGACTTGTGGAGAAGTCTGGAAAAATGAAAGGATCCAAAACAAGAGAAGTCAAGAATACTTTTGCTTCATAAAAGTAAGACAGACTCCTCATAAATGACTGAATTTCTTGTTTAGAAACGTCATTTAATTGGGATAAGTTCTGTGAAACACTAGATGAGAACTGAAAATGTAAATTTATTAAGGCAGCCCATCCTAACTTCCATAAAGAAGAGGTTTTATGGCTGCATTCTGAAACCCTCCTTTAAAAAAAGAAAAAACCTCTGTTATATTATATACATAAATATAAGACATAAAATATTGTTGAACTCCAAATGATATTTCTTATCTGACACAAAGTTGTGCTCAGCAGAGCCACAATAACAAGCTGGCATATTCAGAATTCATTCTGGTTGAGTACAGACAGAATTCATCAAAAGCACTTCAGGCCAAAGTGATCCACAGCCATGAAGAGCCTCGTTTTTTTCCTGCCTGTGCAACATGGATAAATTGTACAAAGTCTCCCCTGGGAGAGGAGGAATGCAAAAGGGAGAAGGGTGTCCTGCAAACCCCTGTTTGTGTACTCCTTTGCAGATAGACAAAGACTAAGCCCTAGAGTTTATCTTTTTTTTTATTTTGGAGCTGTAGAAAATACTAAGCTTCTGTCTTCTTTTAGCTTCTCAAAGATGTAGTTTTCCCAACTTTTCATTAATGGGTGAGAATATGAAGATCAGTCTGGGAAAAGTATTCAAAGTGAAAGATGGTAAGAATTTGAGTAAAAGTGTAGTAAGAGTGAGGGAATAATGGAATATTATTTGTGGAGGGGATCTCAGAATACAGCAGGGCAAAATTTTCAACACACTGCTGAAGACTAGGCAGCACTGAAATGATTCCCATGTGTGTTGTGTTACCACTTGTGTCTTTTTTGATTGAAATATTAACTCTAGCATTCTAAATAATGGATTTGAGCATTATTATTACTATATTTTATTTTGAAATATTTGATTTGTTTTTCCCTACATCTTGTTTGAATTTAAAGAGTTAAAAAAGCACTCCTGATAACATCACTTTTCCAGCTTCTACCAGTTTGAATTGCTAAGGGCTTTTTAGCTTCATTTTTAACTAACAATAGTATTGCTTGATTTCTCACTATCAAGCAGAGTGACTTGTCATTTGGTGTGAAGGGCTCAGGAGGGCAGAATAAGAGGTTGTATATACAATAATTCAGTTATATGAATACAGAAGTACACAGGATAGAGAGCAGACTTGATGCCATGTCACTTTTCTATGGTTTGCTAACAGAAGACAGTTTACTCTCCATCTGACCTGTCTTATGTGTGGGTGCTGGTAGGTTTTTGGCTGATCAGATGAATAAACATGGTTCTACCTGTGCATTAATGAAGCCAAATACAATCTTATTGCTAATTTGGTGAGAACAACAGCATATCTTCTTGTCTGAAATAGTTTCTTTTCTTAGCTAAATGACTTTTTTAAAGGTTGAAGATGCAAACACAGCTAATGAAAACTAAAAAGCATATGTATTTGGTAGATCATTATTTTTCCTCACATGAATAGGACTTTACTTCAAAGAAAAACAAGAAACTATACACATATACACACACCCACCACAAAATCACATCACAACGGTGGCAACAACAACAACAACAACAACAAAAGCTCTCTCAGCCTCTCATTTACAGCTGTAGTTTCTAAGTCCTTGAGAAAAGACATGCAAATCCATGGATGGACCGACTTTACTGATGAGTTCTAAAGCCTCAGGCAAAATTGACAGCCCCAGGAACAGAAGAAACAGAACAATTTACTTTTTCCTTTATGAAGAGTAATCACTAAATATTTATTAATTTTATTAAAGAGTTTTCAAATTTGGGGTTGTTTTTAGAGAAAAGTGTTGATATCCTTGCAGAAAAACATCTTTTGTACATTCTGGAGGTATTCTCTGATATTATTCTGACATTATTCTCTGATAACTGATTTCATTGGTCTCTATCATTGGGGTACTAATTATATCATGCTTTAGAGAGAAGAGTTATTTCTCTGGTAACTAGTCAAAACAGACATGCCTCTGGCTGCTCCTACTTCTGACTCAGTAATCAAAGGAGACTTTTGGACATATCATTTGGAGCACTCAGGACAGAAATGATTTGGCAGAACTGATGGAGTGAGTTTGCGTCACGTTATAATTTTATCCTTAAGTTACTAATTGGTCAGTGCTGTGTTCATTTCAATTACTGCTTTTTGTTCCTGCCTTATTAATATGTACTGACAGAAGGGGAGAGTGACTTCCCTGAAGGGTGGAAAGGCCAGCTCAGAGTCTGGAGCATGACTGCTGGGTGACATTCACAAGATCCCTCCATACAAGTACCTAAGGCTGGCTCTGCATGCCTGGTCTCTTTCCCAAGAAGGACACCAAATTCAGGTGTAATCCTGCATCTTGGTGTTGGCTCCCTAAAGACTTCCCTTCTTTTTGCTGCTATTTACTCAAGGCAAAACTGTCACAGAGAGCCCCTTAGATCAGTTTTGGAAATGTTTAAGAAACTTCAAATCAATGCAACTAGAGTGAGTAAATAGCCATAAGTGAAATTGCCACCATATCTAATTTTACTAAATTATACTTAAATGAAACTCTACAGCAAAATTAGTGCATTTTCTTATGTATTCCTTTCAAATAGGACTCCAAATAATGATAATGTTGACACATTGATTTCAGACACTTACCAAATACAATATTTAATTTTTATTTTAAATTTTAAAACAACCTTTAAATTTGATTTTTAAGAATCTTCATATCTTTATATATGGTAATTAAAACTCTCAAATGTAAAGACCTCAAATATTCATCTCTATTTTAAGAAATTTTTTCTTTCAATTTGGATACAGACCCATTTTAAAATTATTTCCAAACAGAACTTAATTTTAGGCATAGGTGTTTTACTTCACACAGTTTAGTTTACATCTTATTGTGCTATTTCAAAAAGATATTTAAAAAAACACCTTAACCAAGGAATAATAGCCACCTAAACAGAATTTTAGTTCAATAGGCTTTTATTTTCTACTATTTGCCTACATATATTTAAGGAAAATGGGCCCTAATATTACTCAGATTGGACATCATCCATTACTCTCCTATTTTTAAATAAGTCTTCTCTGATTCCCTTCAACTTTGTGAGCTGAGATTTTGTATTAAAATATAACTTTTTTCATGTGTTCTCAGGACATGGAAGTGTTTTTCTTTCTTTTAGTATACACGCTTCAAAACCGCACATATCAAAGTCTTTAAAACACTTGGGTAAAAGTTGTCAATTCCAACAATATAATCAATACCAGACAATATTTAATTACATTAAAATGTAATGGAAAACATCTGTCTTCTGAAATCAATCAATTTTTGACCCTCTTTTGTCACCACATCCAGAGATGCCTCCTCCCTTCTGACTCTCTTCTGTCTTTTTCTCCTTCCCCTAGGCCCTGTCTTTCAAGCCCAAACCAGAAATCAGCTCTTTTGATATGCCTGTCATATCATACTTCCCCATCAAGGTGTCTTTCCAGTTGTTCTGGCTTATAATATCAAACCCTCCCTTCAATCCATGGCTCTTGTTGGGAAGTAACTAGTTTCAGTGGCATGTTTTTCCTTCTCAGTCTCAAGACAACTGTGTAATGTGAAGAAAAACTTTGTTAGTAACTCTCATTAACCATTCAATATTTCAGCCAAGGAAGTAGCTCCAGTCCAATAGAGGTTGGAAAACAACTTACAGTTTTTCATAAAACATTCAAAAAATATCATTATTACACATTCAGTACCACTAGTGACCTGTATGAGCTGATCATACTCAAAAGATTTGCTCATATTTCTCCACTTTCCAAAACTTATCATTTCAAAGGTAGACACAAGGTGATACTCAATTTAAGACAAAGCATGGTGACATTTTGATGATCCCAGTGGCTCTCTTCTGACTCAGGATATTCCAGGATTCTATGACACTTGGTGCAAAGGACCAACAGTTGCCAATGTGAACAAACCACTTCCTAGGGTCACAGTTCCTCTCCTGTGGGTTGGACATAAATTTCTTTCACTACCTTAAGTTATAACACTAAGAAATTATTCTATTCACAACAGATATATTTCAAGACAAAAGATTGAATAAAGTCAGGTTAGGGAGGCAGTATTTAGAAATTCAAGATGTTAAACATTGATTTACAAAGAATACCTACTTTTCATATAAATTCTTATAACTCATGAATGACAACATTTTATATAGGAACAATTATTTTCTAATTCAATGATAGACTGAATTGTGATGTAGCCTTTTGTTCAAAATGAAGGCCTTTTGTTCAAAATCATCAGTGATGAGCAATATTTAATATACTAGATTTTTTTTTTCAAACAATATTCAATCTCAGTCACAGTGCAAGAATCACCTTTCTTTTTTCTCTAGTAAACTGTATATGTCCAACTCAAGAACATATTTCTTTAACACATTTTTGGAGAGACTGGTAACTTTGGGCAGTTCATCTTGTTTTGCTGGCCTTGTATCCTGGACATTTAGCATAAGCACACCTTAGCAAATTGTGCATGATCTTAAAAGCCATGGTTTATTTGACTATCTAGGAGCAAATCAAATTAATTTGGCCCCATAAGGCACAACCTAAAGTTTCTCCTACACAGATCTTCACTGTTTGTTGTGTTGGATAGATGCAGTTTTAGAGTGTATATCAAGAGCAGTGACACATTACACATTAAACCCCTTTACTCCTGTAAAGACTGGCTGCTGGCTGATTCAGATATCACAATACAGTTGAATTCCTTCACTTCAGGATGCAGATAAATTTAACACAGATAGACTAAATATCTGTCTCAATAATTTATCAAAATTAAAAATTATGAGAAATTAAGATGAGAGGCATTGCTGCTATTTAAGAGCAGTTTTTTATCTTAGATAATTACAGTAATATTATTTTTTCTCTATGATAGGAGACATCTCTTGTCATTTCTAAATTAAAATGTGAGTATGTTACATAAACTGAGCAGTAACACATAGCTAAAAAGGAGTATTTTTGCCTTTTGCTACATTTGTCCTAATGTTCAACATGTAACATGCTAGGGTCTCCAAATTCATTCCTTTTTGCACCTGTAAGACAGGAACATCCATAACATTGAGACCTGAAATCTCAATGCTGTGCTTCTCCAGCTTGTTGGTGTGTAATCCTTGCACCCCAAAAGACAGATTGCTCAGTAAAAGACATGGTTGTACATGGGATGGAAAAATCAAGAAAGGGGTGTTTCAAATCCCCAAAGGCTTTGCTAGTGAAGGATAATTTATGTAGTCAGTTAATTATCTAAGAGATTCTGATGAAATATAACTTCATTTCAACTCTTTAAAATCAAGATCCTAAATGTAGTTCTCTTCTTCCTTGATTTTTAGATTTTATTCTGAGGCTGCAAACAAAACTAAAAAAAAAACCAAACCAAACAAAAAAAAAAAAAAAAACCCACACCAAAAAAAAAACAACCAAAAAAACCCCCAAACCCAGCAGTTAATAAAATATTCTGCACAAATTATGTGAATTTTTCATTAATTTACTCTGAATGAAGGATGGAGGGCACCAGTTTTGAATAAAACATATGATCTGGTGATTAATCAAATCCCTTTTCTGATGGAAGCAATAATCTGTCTGGAACCTGAAGGGTATACAAGGACAAAAATTAATGCAGTGAAGAAAGTAGAATTCCCAGTCTGAAAGCATCTAACACTCACTTATTCAGGGAGCAAAAAGAATATATTTTTTGTCTTTGAAAAGGATTCATAAATTAAGGTTATGGAGTAGATAACATTAAGTACATGTGGCTACTGTAGTAATTTAGAGAATTTAACTCTGCATCATCCAATTGATTATTTGAGTAAAACTCTTCCTACTAAACAAAATATACCTTTCTTAATTTTGCTTACGCAATTTTTTGTATGTCACTGTTAATCAGCTATAATCATATTTGAATCAGTCATTCCCTGTAATTTCCCTGCATTTTGTATTACATTCTACTACTTAAACTTCTGTGTATCAGAGAAGATGAAACCTTTATGAACTATAAATAAATGCAATCTTCAGTATTGCAGTATAAGCCAATGAACACCTTCATTTTGGCATTTGTCTTATTGTTTTCCTCTAATCTCAGAAGATCAGCAGTTTGGAAATTAACACCAACAGGAAACCAGATTTTCCAATAGACAAAAACATAATTACTATATTAAATCTATCATTTATAGAAAATAAGAAATAAATCCCAATGAATTAGATGTACTGGTGTCACATTATTAATAAATCAATACAAACTTTCTTAAGGATAAGAGAAGGTTGTGCATTTCCAGAACATTTCAACTTCCTCTAAAACTTTTATTTCATAGGAAGTGGTCAGCTAAATAAACCAGTTAAAGGAAGCATATTAATTTGTTAAATCAATACGACTGGCTGAAGTTATTCATGTGTTCAAGTAACTTGCTGGATTCAAAATATTGAACCATATGAATTTCATATAGAGCTTTTACAAAAAGAAATTCCTTACTCTATCCCCCCATTACCCAGATCAGTCCTCTCAAATGATTTTAGAAATGCTCTGATCATGTATTATATTTCTGGCCCAACAGATTTTGATTTGTACTGCTGGAGTCCTTACAGGAAACTGGCAAGTAGCAATTCAGCTGCTGTTTGCTTAATGCCTTTTGAAGCTGCAAGGAAAATACTGATTTCTGGTTAAAAATTTGCAGTGAAAATTAAAGCAGAGATGAAATAATTCCTTTGTTTAAGCAGCCTTGAGATGCCCCTTTTTTTTTTTTTTTTAAGCACGGAGTAAATTAAAATCTTTATGACAATTATAGATTTTAAATGCATTTTAAGAAGAATGTCCTTCTTTGAGAAGAATGAAGTTTACTACTGGACATGTTTTAGATAATAATTATCCTTTAGCTGACCTGCAGATTATTAGTAATTTCTTAGTTTTTTCCTGTTGGAGCAATGACTGGCAGATCTGCAACATATTTGCTAATGCCAGTGCAGTGAGTAATGGCCATGAAGACAAATAGAAACATTAGTTCAGCATGAACTTTATAATAGATCTGCCTCAGAAAGGGCAACTGAGTTTCCATTATAGTATATCATAATGTTGTCAGCTAATTACCTTCAATGCCTTAAAATCTTTAACAGAAAAACATCTCTCCATCCTTTTGCAGTGAACACTTCATATAGCATTAGTGATATAATGGCATTTTGTCAAACCCTAAATAAACTATTCAAAGCAGATTTATTAAAACAATTGCCAACATTTTAAATATTTGAAAGAAAACTGTTCAATGAAAAATTGCCTAGCAATATAACACATGGGAAAGTATTTAAATCTAATATCAGTGTAGGAAGAATAACTGCTTTTTTTTAAGATCCATCATATTTCTCATTAAAAAAAAAAAAAAAAATCTTTGGGTCTTTTAAGATGAAAAGCTGGTATTAACACCTAGAGTAGCATTTTGTCCAATTTCTTCCTTTCATGGTTATGTTCATTGCAAATATCTGTCTGTTCCACAAACCTATGTCTTGCACTCAGCAATTTGAGGATGCATTATGTACACCATCTTTTTGATGTTAGACAAAGATTCAAGATTTCTGATTGCACTGAAACAGATGGATTCTAAATATCACTCCAGTGGATTTAGTGGTCATTGGGTCAACTATTAATTAACTGCAGAAAACTAAAAATCATGGAGTAAAAGTTAATCAAAATTTGAGGTGAAAGATGCTTCCAACAACTGCTACTTCTAAAAGATCAAATCTTGAAGTCTATAAATACATAATTAAGCCAAATTAGGTTGTCTTTGAAGAGAACTTCTGTTAAACTGTGGCAGCTCCACAGTTTAATGTGGCATATCCAAGGATAAGAAATCTCTTGTAGTCAGGAAACAGTCAATCAGACTCAAGAACATTCATCATAAATATATGAATATATAAAATCTTCGTCTTCATCAATTAATCTTTACAGAATGAGTGGAAGATGAAAGTCACATTTAAAAATTATACTTCTTGCAAATATTAATCTAACAATTGGTTTAAGAGTCTATTGTAAAGATTACCCTTCTAAACAACAATAAAACGTCCCCTACAGATGTCTTCCAGCCAAAGTCATCTGATAGAGAACATTACTATAAATGCCAATGTGCAACAATATAATCTGTACAATATTAGATTTTTAGGAGGAAAAATTAAACCAAAATCCTGTGGTAGTTTTCAATATTTTAATGATTAATAGGTTATTTCAAGTTATTTTAGGCTAAAGGACAATAGTATGTTGTATATAATTCATACACATTAAAGAATATTGTAAGAGCTCTTTAGGGTTTTTTATCAACTAACCTTCTCAAGTTTACTTTTACAATTATAACATTACAGAAGCCCTGGGAAAAAAATAAATAGCAGTTTTACAGTATCCCCTGACATTTACTTTTATTCTCTGTTATTCAGTTGCATTAGCTTGTTTAGCTACTGTGACATTTAATACAAGAAATATATCTTATACATCTTGTTAGAAAGGTCTACCACATACTTAAGGGGATGATGACTAGGTTCTACTAATCTATATTTTAGAAGCCTTTTATTCACTCTTCCAAAAGGCTATCTCATGGTTCAGATTATGAGAGCATTTGCTTGAAGTCCAGACTTGATCAAAAGTACCTTGCCTAGTTGATGCTATAATAGCTTTGGTACAATATCATGTTTTTTCCTTCCTTACTTTTCATTCGTTTTCCAAACACTTGCATAATGTTTTTCAGTTTTCTAATAGCACTGAGATTTCCTGGCGTGAGGTAGAAGGAAGGAAATGGCTAATATGTTATATCCCTACAACACAAAAAGAAAATCCTTTCAGATTATAAGGCATGTCATTTCATCATTTCATCATTTCAAGTCAGAATTCTTATGGCCAAACTTCCTAAACTGTCTACTCTAACATATGACTTTACTTTCGCCTTGGAAAGAATTACAGTCTGATAATACCCACTGAGATTTAATGTTGTTCTTTCTGCTATTTGTGTTTATGTCTAAAATACTCTTCTATGACTGGCTATTGATGGATGAGAAGATTGAGCAGCTGCCTCTTGAGTGCTTACAGGAATCTCAAGGAAAACTGCTGGCTCACCAAAATGCCTTTACATAAAAAGGTAAGCTAAGCATTTGCAAACTCTGCAAAGCCAGGATTCACCTTACAAGTGCTGCACCAGGAAATGATAGCTTTTTTCTTAGAATGAATTCAAACCATTTTCTTACAAAAAAGTTAAATCTGAGCGTTTCTTGATTATTCTCACTGTTTCCAGCAGGAACAAATCTGGTTGCTTTGCAAGTGTATTTTGGCATTTCCAAATAATGTAATTTACAAGCCCTGTAAATAATCTGCCTTGTTAAACACTAAAGAGATCAATGCCAAAATTATAGAGTTCTTAAAAGCAAATAACAAAGGCTGTTTCACATGAATCCAGCATTTTCTAAAGGTTCCACACTAAAAAGAAAACAAATTAAGCAAATAAAAAAAACCAAACCAAAACTGTTTCTGCATTCTGTACACATTGTGGAAATATTATTAATTAGCTGTGAATTGGTGTAACTTATAATCTGAGATGGAGAGATAATACTGATTGAAATATATTGGGAAAATCACGTTGGTCTCACAATTATATGAATTCATCCATTTGTTCGAAAACCAGCAATATAATGCTACCAAACTCTGCTTTCAGTAAAATTGGTATGAGTGTCATGAGAAAGTCTATGAAAAAGTTTTCAAATAAAAATGAGGCATGTTGTTTCTCTCAGCTTTCAGGCACCGAGTCCCTAACCTTTACTTCTCTGTAAGTTACGTCTCTTAGGTATTGCAGGTTTTCTGTTACAGTGATGTCATAATCAGATGACGTTTTCTCAATTTTAAAAATTCTTTTGAGTAGTTTAATTTAAGAGTCACTTCCAGAAAGTCACTTTCAGAAATGGTGAGTGTTGGGGAAAGTGTGACTTAATTTGTGAATGACAACCGCAATATTTCTGAGCATCCTTGTCATAAATTCTGGTTCCTATTTCTTCAGTATGACATTAACAGAAGCAGAAAATATTTCCACTTGCTGGGTAGAGACTGGTGTATCAAATATACTAAAACAATGCAAGTATTACAGAAAAAGAAAACAGGGAAAAATCTTCTCCAATTTAATAAATTTCTTTTGGAAAGCATGACCTGAAATAAACATTGCATGATTATTACCTGAAATCTCAGAAAGAATGAAGCAGATTTTCTACTCCAAGGAACATATTCAGCCTGCAGGTGACAGGGCACATATACCCCTCTCTCTCTCCTACACAGATACATTCATATTTATCTGTTATCTTTTTCAGGTAATATTTTTGGTTGGTCTACAAACCTGCCCACACCGTTAGTCTATATAATGCTAAAAAGCGCTTTTTTGCGCACCCGTTTTTCTCCCGTATAAATTTAATGAAGGAGAGGCAGCTTGGAAATGAAGAGCTTTCATCAAGCATAGTGCCTTCCCCTGTTATGTGGTGCTGTTACAATAACACACATCTTCCCCCACCTTCATTGGGCTGCATCCTTGTGCATGAACAAAAACTTTTAATCCCTCTGTACATCTCTCTGCCACTCAAGCTCAGTTCCCTTCCTCACTCCCTCCCTTTTCAATTATAACAGCACAATACTGTCTGTCAGTGGAATATCTAGGCTATGTTTTGTGCATAATGTTTTTAAGGTATGGCCTTTCAATTTAAACAGGCAGTACTTCCATTCAGATGTTCAACACTTTTCATCTCAATTACAGCATTATCCTTCTCCCTGGACACTTGAAAAATACAATCTTGTCCCATTCATATAGTACAAAGATCATTTTAATGTTTTTGCCACCTGACCATGTCATCTCTCTTTCCATACTTCGACTACTTCCCTTTCCCTGCTTACCTTCCTGCCCTCATTACAACACACACTTGCCTCCATCACCAGTTTTTTTTTTAATTTCCCTTTCAGACTTTCTACCTTGCTACCTGTCTATTTTGCTGTTCCTCACTTTCTGTTAAACCCCAAAAAGCTACCAAACCAGAGCACCTCATTGTAATCTCTAAATCTCTTTGATTCTGAGACATCAAACACTGTCAGTAGCTTTTATTAACTGTAGCACTTCCAATCCTGAAGAGCTATAGCCCTGTTTCATTGAACATATCTTTCTGTTGGTATCCAAGAAGATAATAATTTCTGTTTAGATTGCTGTCCTTTGAGGATGTCTGCTTCTCACACATCACCTTCTTCATGGCTGTGGCTTATAGGTGCTACAATGACTTGAAGAAAGGTCTCTGAGGGCAAAGGACTTAAAGCTGGTGGCTGCTTCAGAAGCTGTTGATTACTGCCATGTCTAGTTTCAGTGAAGAGTGAACTATGTGCATTGTTCCATTTAAATATTCTTTTCAACTGTGTCTGCCAACATAACAGTTGATATCAAATCTAAAACTCAGTTAAACACTTTATCATGACTCATCAGGGGATATAGGGAGAGTACTGCTCTCTTTGAGGAAAATCATAAATGGTCAGACTCATGACATGACAACTTGTCTAGCAAAATGTGGTTTGAAGCACATAAGCAGTGAAAAAAATGCTTATTTAAGTTTCCAGAATACTACCTGAGTAATAAAGCAATAAATAATTTTAGAGGGAAGAAATCCAGACTTCCTGGAGGAGTCTCAGAAGATAATTAGCTATAAAAGCCAAACTGTTTCTCCAGAAGATACTCTTCTCTAAAGAATGCAATGTAGGCAGGAAAAAATACAGAATATGGGACCATGTGTCTGGATTCTGCAGAAAATTCAGCTTGACAAAAGGAATAAAGAGTGTGCTATAGATGTATACTTAAGTGATAACAGCATGTTTTGTTTTGTGTGTTTGAGGCTTTTCATTTCTTCAATTGTCTTTCATACATTTTTCTAAGCATATGGTATATTCTATATTTTATAAATTATTTCCATGTATTTATTTGACTGGAGGTAGTGTTCAATACAATCAGATAAACCCCTGGCAGTACTAATCAAGCATGTGGTGAACCTGAATTCTGGTGGCTGAGGTGCTCAGTTCCTTCAGCATATACATGGGGAGGTGAAAGTTTCTCAGACAAATTCCATCACTTGTTTAGCTAACATCATAGGGACTAGTGGCAAATGGGCATGTATAAATTGCATGCTATGAAAGAATATTCAAAGGCTTTTTTTACTGTGTTGTCATGCAAATAATGATGAAAGAAGAGACTTTCACGCCCAAATAGGGTCTATAGTAACAGTCACACACTGAGAGAATTAATGGATAAGCTGCATTAATCACTTAAAGACATTTTTCCACTGAAATTCTACTGCAAGATGATTTTCTGCTAGGACTACTCTGCTAAGCTTATTGTGGACTTGCCACCTAAGTAGAAGATAATAAGATTCAATCAAAAAAGAGTGTGCATTTTTCCCCCTCACTGCTGCCAGGATGTATAAAAGAAAACTTGGTTAAGAATTCAATCATATTTGGCAAATGTCACTTATTTCCTACCCACTGGTTCAGAAATCTGGGCAGGAGCACGAAGGACTTGGAAAAGAATATTCCCAAGAAGGTGCTATATTATATAACTTCATGCAGCTACAGAGATGGCTCTAATTTTAGCTAGTGCTGCTGTCATGTCACCAATTGTCTCAAAGATATTTAGAGGAAGGATATTTTGGCACCAGCTGTATACAGTGCTAGTCTGTTATAATGGAATCCCTGGTTTGGAAATGTCTCTTCTAGCTGAAGACAGAGCAGAAGGAAAGAAGGTGACAGCAGAAATTTATTAAATATAATTTGAATTTTCTTTTGTCTAAACTAGCCACATATTTGTTTTAGGCAGCATATCATGGACTAGTCAGCCATTTTCATTCATTTCTTACACTTTAAGTAAGCTCCATTTATCTATTTACAATTAAATTTGAAATTGCAAATATGTATTATTTTTGCATTGTGGGCAATACCTCTTTATATCTAATTGAATACACAGGCAATAATGCAGTCTCTCTGTATCGTTGTTGCTGCAGTTCAATAAACCAACAAGCTTTTGTGGTTTATATCATCTGCAGAAAACCAAAGCTGAATTACAGCCCTGCATTCAATCTTTGTGTTGTGTACAGAAATTGCCAGTTTTTCAGAAAGTGCAATTCAGAGACACAGGATCTAGAGACCTATAAAGTGTATTTCTACATGTCAGTGCCAGCAGTCAAAGTCATGAGTATTCAAAAGAAAAACAAGACATAAAAACACTTCAAAGTATGTTGAGATTTCTGCCGATTGCAGAATGCTTTCATTAATTTTCTAGGAACTTTACAAAAACTATATTCCACATGATCCCTCCAGAGACAATCTCAAAAGTTAATCATCAAAGAAGGGGAGTTGGAATAGACAAAAGAAAAGCAAATATGAGGAAAGGAGGACTTCTTTCAATGCACATCTTAATGATCTGTGGAAAGACGAGCAGCTAACACCTGACATATAAACTGTGTGTTTTTAAAGATGGTGAAACAATTTACTTTATGAACTTTTACAAGAAAATGTCCTGCCAGCAAGGTTTCATTTTCAAGAATGCATTTCAGAAGTTGCAGTAGGGAGTTAGAATCACAGAATCCCTCATTTTATTTCTGTCTCTGCCACTGATTACTTGAATTTAAAGTTATTTGATCACAATCAAGTACCTGAAGTACCTTCAGTCTGGGAATACACTTATATTCGTATGTTATCAAGCTGCTGGAATAGTTGGCACTTTTCCAAAACCAAGCATCCTAGAACAATTACAGGAAACAGATGGATAAAATATTCTGAATTAATGATATATATAAGCTAGTATTGCACAGCACCCAGGACTGAACTGAAGAAAACATCCATTCTTTTAGTGATGCCTTGAGAGGCTACCTAGAACAGAGGCTAGACAGTGTTAAAGGAATAAAGTAGATATTTATTAAAAGGCCTTCAAAGGATACACCTTGGCCAGTACAAGAGCCTGGCTGAGCCTACACCCAAGAGGGACAACGGGTCTCACATTTTCACACTTTTATAAGTTTTGGTCCATTTATATTTTGGGGTTAATTGTCCAATGACATCTTCAGATTATGAAGTCCCATCCTCCCAGATTTCTCTCCTCAATTCCCTGTTGTTTATAGTTTTGGGCCTGAAGCTGTAATGGTGTCCTTGGTTCTTGACCTGGAAAAGTATTGTTTTGTCCAACCAAACTGTGAAGAGAGCTTGCTAACACTCTGTATGACAAAGTCCAGAGTTATATACTAATGCAGTACAGAATCTGGAAAATATGAAAGCTAAAACTTAAGGCACCATTTGCACGTGTTTGGAGAAACCATCTTGTGAGAAACTTTGTTTTGACATGTTTCATGGTAGATATTTCTTGTGTGTGTCCAAACTAAGGTTGGCAGCAACAGTAAAAACTGATGTGTCCAGTGCCTGTAAATTGAACCTTTCAGCAAGTGTCAGTTCCTGGACAACAGAAATGCAGTACCTGTTTAAAATAAAGAATGCCATGTAATGGTATGAGGTTGTTCATTCTGTTCCCAAGAACAATAGTTTACAACAACAGCAGAGCAGTGAGATGTACAGCAGCCCATGTAGGCTTCTGGGTACCATATCCTATTATGTATAAGACAGAGAGCACAATTGCTTACAATTTAGGTTTGATGTGAAAGAAGTTTTATTATGTGGCTAAGAGTGTGCATAGTGGCACAGAGGACCACAAGTGGTGGGTGGCAGTTAACTGCTCTTTAAAGATAGTTCTTGCAGGGATTCTTAGGGCTTGCCAAGTACAAATCCATGTATAAAAAGCTCCAGCAGCTTTGAGTTGGCTTAAGATTTTCAAGAGAATGTTAAAAATGCAGTTGCATTTAAAATGCAACTACAGTTCAATTGCAGTTACAGTCAAGTTAGGTTGCAGTTTAAGAATAGAACATAAAATGTTTTTGTGTCTCAGAGTTAGGTTTTACAGCTATATAAAAGAATAATTCCATACAGTTCAATGTTAAGAATTTGAATTTTCTTAACTGTGTGCTCCTCTTGTATGGTTGTGTATAATCAGACAAAGCAGATAAAAAGCTGTGCTTTTACCTGCTTCTCATCTCAGAACAAGAACATTCAAGAGTGTGATTACTCCATAAATTTATCCAAATGTACCACAACTGCATCTGTGTTGAGATGCTGTGTTGAGATACTATTTAGTCAACAGACACCTAACCTAGTTTGCACAAATAATTTAAAAGACATTTGAAGAAAGATATGAGCTATGTGAAACATATGAAGTGCAGATGAATATTCCAATGTTGCCTTGATTGTGCTTTGCATGGGACAGAGTACCTTTTTCTTTAACCACACTCCTGCTCTTCTGCAGGTGGCAATCTTCCTCAAATCACAGGCTTTTTCAATCCTGTTGACTGTTGTAGTCCTCTATCTGCCTTGCTTTCTTTTGCATATTTTGGTACTTTTCTCTTTGTAAAGTCTAAACCCCAATGAAACTGGGCAATTCCAGCAGCCTGATGAGCCCTGGAAACAAAGAAAAAGGAGACAAAAAATATACAGTTAGGACTGGGATAAAAGATGGGATCTGCTAATTTTTAAAATGTATGTGAAAAGTCCAGATGTTTCCAATCAAACATTGGAACATTCATATTTTGAAAAGCCTTTTGAGAAAGGAATAGGATTGCTTAATGGTATTTTAAAAATCATTGAGATTCATTTTCCTACATTTCAAATATACCAGAAACTGCAATGCTAAGAGAATACCTTAACAGCATATCTAAATATCAACAAATAAGATTTTAAAAGACAAAAGTAATAATTATATTTTTAGAAATATGAAACATTTAAGGATTTTAACTCACCAACATTGAGAATTATAACATGGATTTTCCTTACAGTGGACAGTTTTAAATAGAAGTTATATTTTAAAAGCACTCAAAATGTGCAACTGCATGCAAAATAAATGGTAATATATACATAAAAGGAATTTGTGCAGGAATTAGGAATATTTATACATGCAAATAAATGCTTATTGAGACTCCAACTGTACATTCTTACAAACATACAATAGCTTTTAAAAAGATAAGGAGTACCAAGAACCTTCAAAGGTGGATTGATCTGGAGACAAAAATGTTAATTGGCATGTAATTGGCATTGATAAACACTCATCTTTTCTCCAAAATTGTTTGGGTTTTTAAATTTTTTTTATTTTTTTAAATAGAATTATGTAAAAGATTTGAGTTAATACGAAATATACATCAGAAGAGTATAGGGTCAAATCTGACCTGCATTTCAAGTGAAAGAGAATTAAGCCTTTAATGAGCATACATTTCTTTCTCTCTTTTCATACCAGTACATAAAATATGCCAACCTTCTTGCTTTTTATATTCAGAACAGTTGAATGCCTCTATTGTGAAGATTAAATCCAATGACCCACAGGTCCTACTTTTAGTTTTTGTAAACCAATAGAGTACACAAATGATTGCACTTTGAGCTTTGCATATTTTAATTTTATGAATCATGTTCATTTAATAGGAGCTTTAAAGCTCCAACACTTGAATAACACATAAAAATTTCACTAATGGTCACTGCAAAGATGGAACTAGAAGGGTTCAAATTAACGTAGGTTGTCTTGAATATTTAAGGTATACCAGCAAACCTGAGCTGTTCAAGAAACTTGAAAACCAAGTTTTAATCTCAAAGAGTAGACTTTAATTTATTATTATTATTATTTTAAGTTAGACTGAAGAACCATTATGAGAAACAGTCTTACAGTTTTCAAGAAAAACTGCTGTCCATTTTCTCAGGCTTAATTTTTAATGGACATTTTTGTAATGAAACAGCTCCTTCAAAACCTGACCTTATAGGAAGTTTATAGTGGAGAGAGTTTAATAGTGGAAAGTTTAACTAGGTTTTTAGAGAAAGTTGCCAACTGTTCAGGCTGGTCTCTTTCTTCATAACTGTTATTAAGTAATTTGGTAAATCTGGTATCCATACAGCACTAACTCAACCATATTTTATTACACTATTTACTGTATTGCTATTTACAAGCTGATGAGATGCTAGGTAGGTACCAGGACAAGAATAAGAATTAATCTCCATGTCAGTAAGATTTCAAAAGATTAAATAATATTACATAATAATAATCCAAGAATACATTCTCCAGCCTTGTATGCTCTACTAATTTAAAAGGCCTTGAGAACAAGAATTTACAGACAAGGATGATCATAAAAACATTGTGTTGATGAAGAACTAGTCTACAGACATCCTGGTCAAGGTTTTATGCCAGATGGTGATTATCTGGGACATTTTTTAGATACATTATCTGTGCCAAGAATTGAACTATGAGATTACCATTTTGGTTCAAATTCACACAGTTTAGGGCTGACTCTGAGGCTGTATGTTACTGTACAGTCTTTCCTTCCACTCTAGTTTTACACTTGGAAACATGTTCCAAAACCTTCTTGTTTTCTACATGGTTTTCTGAGAATGATCTACATTCCTTGTCATAGCCAGTTACATGTAGAGGCCTTTGTGTTATTTGCTTTCATTTCTGTATGAAAAAGTAGTATGTAAAATGTCTGGGTAATCAGAAATAGGGAACAGTGAGATTTCTGCTACCTGATTTATCTCTTCCAGACCTGAATGTCCAGGTAATGTCCAAATGCATGGTACCCTTAAAATAGAGCATTCTTGTTGTAAATTGTGGCAGGGACTACACAGACATTCAGCAAAGCTTCACAGTCAGGATGCATGGCTTCTAGAAATTAAACTGAGGAGTTTATAGTGTATATAATCAGCTATGTTGCTTTGAGAGTAACTTTTTGGTTCACCTCTTCATTTAGACACAAAGCATCTCAGATGTATGACTTTGACTGGGTAAGTCAGAACAAAGTCAGGACAATGATGATTTCAATATTCTCTCACCTTTCCCTAAAACAGACTCTACAAAATACATTACACAAGGGAACATTGATTCTTCATTTCAGGTTTGCTGAGCAATAGAAATATAGTCTCTGCACTGTTTTAGCTGTACCATCCAACTACTGCAACTTTTGAAAATTTACGGAATTCTGTGGCTTCAACCAGCTTACCAGTTGGCCTATTACATTTAAAATCTCAGCCATTTGTGGAGAAAAAAAAAAAAAGACTCCTTCTCAGGATGAGTTGAAGATGTTTATATGCAATAAGAAGATTCTGAATTGTTTTACTATAAAAGTTGCCTCAGTGCTAAACGTGTTTTGCACCTTAAGAAACCTTTCATAACAAACAACATTTTTTGGAATCCTACTTGGTTTACCATATCAGGGTATAAGGAGTCTCTGCTCTCTTTCTGCAGTATTATCTTTATTTCATAAGCCTACAGGACATGGTTTCCCCTTTAATGTCACCTTCTCTCTGCTTCATTATTTTTAGACATCGCTTATGTAATACACTGGCAGAGAAAAGATGCTTCACTGTGGCACCACGTAAATGCCAGCTGTGTTTTATCCCCCCATATGCCCCTTGAGACTGCCTCAATTTGCAAAGAACCGTTTCCCCTTGACTCAAATTTATGAAAGAAAAGGAAGAAGGTTTGAAATAACATCAGCAATCTGACAGTTTTAGATTTGCATTCTGAGAATTTGCATATATCCTATTAAAGCTTATTTGACACAGGTTTAGATTGTATACATTGACAGTTAATTTACAGGGTTAACACTAAATGCAAGCTTTCTTATAATTAATCATCACAAACTGACATCTGATATTCTTGATAGACAAAGGCAAGCAGTTGCTTCAAGAAAAGTTCAATAGATAGCATTTTGTAGGCAAATATCCTCCAGAACAGACTGGTCTATTTTTGGACCTTTAATAGCCAGTCCAGGCTTCAAATGCTAAATTTCATTAGAGAAGAGTTTCCTAAGTGTTCTAAAAGAGATGTCTTGCACGTGTAGTGAGCTCATAAAATGGCAAACTTTTCTCAGTTCTTTTTACAGGAGGCACAGTTGATTACTTTATGATTTTGGAGACACAGTGGTCAAGACTGAATTAAATCATAGTCATCCTGATCAAATAAAAAGAAACTTGTATTTTACAGATATTTAGCACTAGAAGAAATGGTAAAAATCAAGACTATTTGGTGAATAAGGGCCTAAAGTATTTTATTATGGGGGGCAACATTCCAGGGAAATATTTCAATTTCAAGCTTCTACTGTTTTGTTGTTGTTTTTTTTTTTTAGTACTCTATGGTTTTGCAGCATCCTATTTATTAAACTAACCTGTTACATATGCTGCTGTTAAAGTCCTGTCTTTATCTTGCNCCAGAAAGTTTCTTCTCTGTTAAAAGGCTGAAAGGCATTTTGGTAACATTGAAAAGCTACAAAACTTACAAATTATTAAAGATGCCTGATGCATTGACAAATTTTTATTCTGTTTAGTTTCTATCAGAATCTGTGGAATTTATATTACAGTCCAAGTGACAGGTGCTATGGAAGCAGACATATTACTATTTTTTTGTAAAATTTCACTGCAGCATATTAATAATGAAGATATACCAGGAATGAAAGGCAGAATACTGTGGCAAACCATAGTGTCATAATAGATTAACTACAAGCAAAAATCATTGAACAGTCTTTCCTATTTTAAAAGAATGGAAGAGAAAGAAAACAGCACCAAGCTATCACAAATTCTGTCTGCAATTATTTTAATTAGATTAAATATTTTTAAAGTGAATGGTTTACGTAATTTATTTGTATTCAACATCTATATTTTTCCTGCTAAAATTACACTTTTGTTATGTATTTCATACTTGCAACATGATTTTCACTTCTCAGGACTTTCTGATAAGAGGGGAAGTAAAAAATCAAAGTGTTGAACAAACAGAAACATCTTTGATGATGTTTGCAGAAGCAGTTATTTTTGATGGCTCAGATAATAGGGCTGTATCAGTGTTTACCTCTTTCCAGATCTGCTGGCGAGGTATTTGAATTCCTAGCAGAAAAATAAAGTCCTTTCTGCTGGGAGTGACAGAGCTCACCTAAAACTCTTAGCAACAGTTGAGTAAAGCTCTGAAAGCTTGGTCCTACACAAACCCCCCAATACTACTTCTTCAAACAGAAGATTTTCCTTGAATTTTTCAAAAAAGCAGCCTTTGGCAGTGATTGAAGATCTTGTAGGTTTCTGAAACCAATGTTATTCAACTACTGAAACCAAAATGTGCTCTTCTGGTTTATACCATAGTTTTGAAAAAAAACAAACTACAAATATATTTATTGCATTGTAATGTATTTTATCAAAAGCCTTTCAGAAGAGAAGACTCCTGGTCCTGAGTGATTATTTTTTTTCCCTGCATTCACTGCTCTCCTAGCCTGGGACTCATTCAGATGTCAAAAGTTTCTAAGCATTCCTTGCCTGGCCAGTTCATGAAGGAATCACAAGCCAGGCTACATTTCCCTTACAGAATGGATTTTGGCATTTCTAGCAGTAACTAGTGACCCAAATAGTTTTGGTCTCTATCTCATGAGACACCGACTTTACTTAAGGCTCTTCTCCTAAGATCTTCTCATCAGGAATATTAATTTCATATAAATTTCATGGCAATCAGGTATGTACAGAACAAGACCTTGTTAGAGAACTCCTTTACCAATTCAGTTTTCAGTCAGGAACTCATGTCTTGCTGTTACAATTCCCTTCTCTGTTACTAGGACAAACACCATTAAAGACAGAAGTGTCCTTTTGTTGTGGTTTTCCTATCTCCAAGTTCAGATGACGCACACAATAATGACATCTAGAATATTTCTGATAGAGCTGAGGGTGACAGTGGAGCTTGAGAGAGTTATTTAATAGTCAGAGAGAAATAATTTCTCAAATAGTCAAATGCTTGACAGAACTTAGGTGAACAGAAGATCTATGGGCTTCAGAATTTTTCATTTAGGAAAGAAATGCAGCCTATCAGCAAAAAATGCTTCTAGGAAGGTATCCAACTCACTTTCATTTTGATGGACAACACACCTATCAGTCTTTCATGGCTATAAATCCTTCCATGGTCCTCTAGTATATCTCACATGCAAATCCTTCCTCATGGATATATTTATTTTAATGACTGAGCATGGCTTACATAAATGGCAATAGTTGTTGCCAGTAAGTCATCATAAAGCAGATACTTCAGGAAGCATTAAGAATTTCTGGAAAAACAGCCATTACAGCAGTGGGTTCAGTCCTAAATTATATTATTCAGTTTTTCCCCAACAATGGATGCTAAACCCAGCACAAACATCATGGAATCTGATGGCTTTAGACTTGACTACTGGTTGGAATAAGGAAACTGCTAGGAGATTGTAATGAGAAAAGCAAGCTTAAAAAATTTGAGAACTTGAATATAAGCAATCATTTTCATCCTGGCTTTGCCTCAGGGGACTGAGCCCTGTCTTTTCTAGGTATACAGTCAATGAAAGTGTCAGTTTTATTCATGTACAAGCCTAGAAAATTAAAAAGTACTGCTTGAGATCTGATATAGACCAAGGGAAAACAACTTGATACAGATATTTTTTATTAAAATTTTACTTGTTTGCATCTTCTTTGCCTTCTTTTATATATAATAGCAAATGTATAAAAAAGTAATCCCTATATATAGATAAAAGGAATAAAAAGAAGGAAATAAAAAAGTAAATTTTTTAATTATGTAAAGTTCAAAGTAGATCCAGGAATTCTGAAAGTGTACAGGGTATCTAAAGTATTTATAATCTTATTAAAAATCCTTTCATATCTCTGTATTTGGCCCATGGAAAAACAACTCAGAATGAAATGAGTTTTGAAAGAAAACAGAAAACATTTTGATGTACCCTTTTAATAACTCAACAACTATCCAAAGGGAAGACAAAAGATGGAAGAACAATTAAAATTCAAGAAGCTTGAGCTGTAAAATTCTGGGCTGGAGTTGAAAAATCAGAAAAGCTTACAGAATAAGGGAAGCTTACAAAAAATTCCTGATTCCAAGTAATCTCCAGTTTGCAATCAAAACACTGGAAAAAACAGGTTCTCAAATTTCAGAGAAAAAAAAGAATTAACCTGAGATTTTCAAGCTAAGTATTCTTGATTAATAGTGTACTAGTATAAGGTGTTCCATTCCAGGGTTTATTGGACCAAACCTACTTAAAGAGCAGTTCAGGACCAAGATTGAAAGAGAGGTGCCAGTTGCACAGTCATCCCCATCCTGCTGCTTAGAGGATGGCACATGAGGCAGGGATGCTCACTTAGACAAACCAGGACTTTAAGCTAAGTGGGCTTGTCCACTCTGTTAGGAGACACAAACTTCAGAAACTCATTTGATGCTAGCAAAACGTGATGTCAAGTGACACCTAATGAACATGCAAATCATTCTTTACTTAAGAAAGCCTCCAGTGATTTTAAACCAGCGTTGGATGGCTGGTAACAGTCTAACATAATGTAACAAGATTTGAAAAAACAAGAAAGAAAAAGATCTTACTGTTAGTATATCTAGGGAAGAAAGAAAAAAAAAATAAATAAAGATAGAATAATAATTTCTAGGGAAGCACAAATGAAAATGTCAGCTTGGCCTAATCTGCTATCTGGGCATCCTCAAGAAACCAAAGATCTAACAAAATTCCTGTTAAGCTTGTTTTTAACAGAGAAACAGAAACACTGCTGTAAAGTGACTGCTAAGAAAAGATACAGCCAAAGGGTGCCATAACCAGAAAGCTGAACCCATTATCTAATTTTGAGTACAAGGTAATTTCAGACCTCACTATCCAAAAAGAATTTTTCTGATCTTTGTCTCTTTTCCCCCACTTTCTCCTTTTTATATGAAACAGGTCATAAAATAACCAGGTTGCTGGGCAGCATATTAAACCAATTAATTGATTAAAATCAAGGAAAAGAAGGAGTAACACTTTGGTGTCTCTATCTGAAACATGTATCTTCTTTCAATAATTCTGTCATTGAAATTTTATATTACAGCAGCGCAATACAGGTACCATTGTAAAAAATTATTTTATTTTTTGTAGTTTAGAATGCAGCCTTTGAAACTGTAAAGCAATTTTCTCTTTCTTCTATCTGCTTTCTGGGTTTTTTTTCCTTATTCAGTGCCTGTTACAGAATTCTGATTTTCTCTCTGGTAGTTACTATTATGAGCAGCAGCATTTGGGCCTGCCAATCTTCAAAATCTGTAAGTGGTCTACTGCCTGGAGGTATATTAACTACAAATTTTTTGAACTTCATATTACTGCTTGCCTGCACTGGGTATTTAGTTGATTTCTTTCTGTGCATCTTTGATCAAAAAATGGATTTTCATCTCAATGTTGTTGTCATTAAATTTTTTCCCTTTTATGCTATAAATCTACTTTGTTTGTGACATTTTAAACTAACAGAATACAACACTGGGAAAATAGACTGCATTAGAAGTAACTGCTCAGAGAAGAAAGCACACATTGCTTGGCCTTCATACACCTCTTACTGCAGATATTTTGAATTTATAACTGTTTCCCTTTTTCACTCCCCAGCCCAGCCAGGTAACAAGTCACAATCAGTGGATTGATTTTAGCAAGAAAGTCTCAACTGATAGGAGAAACGTTCACTACTGCATCTTCAAAGCCACTGAAGATTTGGGTACAAAGTCAGTAAGACTTCATGCAAGTATCCAGCTGGGAATTTAGCAGATGGTCTCTGGACACACTGTCAAAGATACACACCCACATGGTCCCATAATGTTGCATTTACCTAATACTAAGCATATGAAATATTTACTCACTTTCTTAAGAGTTTTGACCCAAAATAATTAAAAGCTCCTGGAGTTAGATATCTGTTTTCAAGTTTGTGCCAAAATGTTTAGTCAAGAATTATGTTCCTGGTAGGTGTACTTAAAAGAACTTTATAGCAACAATGACCTTTCTTGCAAACCCTGAAGGATGTATTGAATATTTTTAGAAAATTATCAATTCTGTTAAACTGGGCAGCTCTGTTCCTCATGGAATGTCCTGACAGCATACACCTTCCATATGCTTGAATAATATTTTATTGAGATAGGCGTGTTTTCCTATGGCAAAGCTAGTAGGTGAAGTAAAAAATGAACATGTGAAAACATCACCCAGACTTCCTTTATGACCAATATAATAACTGAATGCTGTACACAGATGTGGATGTCAATTTGAACTAACAAAAAACTCCCTTTACTCCCTCTGTCAGAGTTTTAGAATTCACTGACAAATTTATTTATTGCCAGACCCAAACAGTCTCGGAATAGGAGTGATGTCTCAGCTCACATTTCCTTTTGGGCATGTAAATGTCCAGCAAGGACATAAAGGCAAAATCACACATACTGTTTTTTTAAAGTGGCTACATAAACAGCCCTGTCATCAAAGCAATCTTGTTTGCTAGGAATAAACACTTGGCAAGTAGGACACTTTCCATTGATTCTCTTCTCAGGACTGTCCTTTGATACTTCATTCGAAGCTTCCTTAAGGTACTGGCACAACTATTGAGCTCTGTGTAGTTAACAAAGCTTTCAATGTTTGGTATCCAGTTCATCCCAGGTGGGTTCAGTGACAGATCTGGAGGCTAGAGATGCAACTTCTGAACACACCACTCTGTTCTTTTCTAGTTTCAAAGCCCTTTCAGTCTGCATGACTGTTCTGATCATTATGCTATGGGGAGAGAAAACCAGACCACGAAGAGTCTGACATGATAGAAGAATCTATACCTAGAAAACAGTAGGATATTACTCTAAACACTTGTTTGCTAATTCCCATCTGTGCTGCTCCTAAAATACATTCAAACCCTGTCTCTTGATGTATTTAGACTGATAAAAATGATACATCACTCTGGCATACATACACTATGTCAGCATCAGCTGTACTGTTTGTGATAAGAACTCTGTTTATCATAAAACATATTCTCCCAAGCTTCACTGCTCTGATAATTATGAAAATTGCACGACACTGCTACAAAGTTAACTTCTTAAGGTCAGATGAAGTTGTTTAGGGTGTACAAACATGAATGTATATAACATACATACACATACAAGAGCATAAAACTGAAACAAGGCACAGTTTATTTAAATTTGAAGATATAAAACAAACTGAATGTTTAAATGAAATGCAAATTGTTGTAATTTTTGGGTTATAAAATTTACAAAGCATCAGGAAACAGATACTGGACAACATTCTGAAAAGCTTTAAATTAAAATAGCTGGTCAATATCAAGGACAACTAATGTCACCCAGCTCTGCAACCAATAGTAAGGAAAAATCAGATGAGTGTTATTACCTACACAGGCAGTGCTGGTGAGAGTCATGACCTGGGGCCCAGTGGGGATGAAGGACTGAATTATTCCACAAACCCATTTTCAATGAAGCAATGGACAATGTTCCAGTGGTAACTTTATAAAACTACTGAAGTAACTGAACTTTATAAAACTACTGAAGTTTACTAAAGAAAACTTTTTAATTCTCTCTGCTCTTGGATACAGACAAGGAAAAATGATAACTTCCCCCCTTAATATTTTCCTTATAAACATTGTTTCTGAGATGCAAGAAACACTGACATTCAGAAATCCTATACATTTTAGAGTAGAATGTAACTTGCACACTATTTGTTAGGAGAGGGTAAAGGCATACTCTTATGCTGTGGACATTAAGTAATCAATAATATACTTTGTGAAAAGTAAAATCTGTGATATTTCACAAGTGAGTGTTTATATACAAAAGAAAAGAAAAAAGAAAAGAACTCATGAACACAGGCAAGGTAGGAAAGAGAATGAATATGAGGAACACTGTGAGATTGAAAATGTGGCATAAAAGCAGAAAAACTTAGAACAAATCCTTTCAAATAGCAGGAAAAGAGATAGAGGGAAAATAAACCTCAGATCATCAGCAGAAACAGAGCTGTGGCTTTTGTTTTAAAACCATAGATTCTAAATAGTTAAAGTCATCACCAGGTGAATTAATGAACTCTAGAAGAAGCAATCTGTTATCTGGAAATGCCAAGTCTCTAAAAGTCATCAATCCATCTTTTAATGGAAAGACAGAAACAAAAGAATAGAAAATTATTATACTTCTTAATTCTTCAAAAAGCATTTGTGGGTTTTTTATATAAACATTGATCAAACAAATCCTGAACAGGTATATGCAGATGCCCATGTAAATGTTCCTGTATTCACTGCCAAAGCAGTTTAATCAATCTGATCTGTAATTCAGTTAAAGAGGCAAGCAACACATGTAGATAAAATAGAATTGTTATTCTGTCTTGTTTTTCTCCTGTCAACAAGTGATGGTTGGTCAGGGATTTTTTTTTTTTTTTTTTTTTTTTTTTTTTTTTTTTTTTTTTTTTTTCTTTCCACGGTTCATGTGAAACAAGCTTTAAAACATTGGGCATAAGTCTGAGAGTAATAATAACCATGGATCTNTTTTTTTTTTTTTGCTATGATTAAGTTTAATTTCTCCTTCAAGCATGTAATGTAAGCATTTTCAGAGGATTTTGTTTTATGAAATGAAACGGAATGCATTCTGCTATTTTTATTATTCTCTCTCCTCGACCATATTTGTGTAAGTACAGGAAAAAAAAAAACCCAAAACACTACATAATAACCCCCCAAAGAAACCTTCCATTTGGATATGTTAGTACAAATTCAAAAAAATGGTTTAACATAACAAAAAACCAATTGCACTGTAACTAAAAGCATGTCAGACAGAAGATTGTTCCATTATCACTAACAGTTTAGCACTCTACATTTCACATACATTATCTGTAACAGCACACAATGGTGTTCACAGTTTAGAATTTATATCTTCCTATAATATCCACAAAGTACTTTAGAAATCTAAAGGCTCGGATTTTCTGGATGGTAATTCTTTCAAATTAGGTGCTGAAGACATTTAACTTTTTATGCTTCAAGGGATGTGACTTGGATGTGTCAGTGTTAGGTCCCATCACAGGTAAGCATCCCCTCCTTGAGCAGACAGTCAGCACTGAAGCCAGGGGATTTGGGAGCCTAATCATTAGTGCTTTCCCAGTGCACAACAGCATAGTGCAAGTGAACACTTTTTTCTTTCTCACTTTCTTTCTATACTTTGCCACTTGTTATAGAACCTACTGCTATGATTCTATGGATCTTATCTCAAAAGGAAGGTAATGAGGGTTAAATCCATCCTTATCAATGGTGTGATTTTCCAGTCTATGAACATTTTAAGTCCTAAATGCTGTCATCAGCTGAAAGACAGAAATATTCTTGAGAATACAGTCAGAGCAGTAAAATGTCACATTTAGAAAATGAATCAATAATAAAACACAAACTGTTTTTCCATTTAGTTTCTTTTGGTGTCCAGATGCTCCAGAGGAACAGAGGTAAATACATTTCTCTGGAGACAGAATGAATTCTGTTCATCTAGTCCTGCATAAGGACACCTTGACACTGGGACTCCTAAAAGACAAATTCTTCAGATTAACAAGCTAGATGTAATTAATAATATATCCCATAATCTAAGCACATTTTCTGCTTGTAACAGCTTTGCATTCAGAGTTCAAGTTCTAAAACACCATTGACACATTAGTATTTTTAAAATATTGTTTCATATTTAAATTGAATTAATTAATTTTAATTAGTTAAGACAATTTTCAGGCAACTCATTATTGTGGGCTATACTGTGTAATCTTGATAATATTTGTAGCAAACAAATGCCAATAAGAATGAGACAACCCAAATGAGATCATAGCAAATCACTTTGTCATGTACTTGTAGAAATTAAAGACTTTGAAATTTACAAGAATAACCCAAGATGCAAAAATAAGTTGATCAACTGTCTCCAGATCTCCCCTAGGATTTTGTACCATGAAGACACTGTATAAAGCAAGTGTTGTGGATATCTGAGTACAACAGGAGAAATACATTGCTTCATGCTTTTCATGATATAACATGCACTGTTTTATTTTAAGTACACTATCTCCCTTGGGAGCAACACTAATTACATGCTAATTCATTTTAATGCTAGCACATTATCATCTGATAATCTTGCAATTAACTGAAGTCACCATGAAGGAGTCTGAAGAGGTCAGAGAATCAGAACAGAACTTTGGTAGGTAACGAGATCTTTAAATCAATGGGATGTTTTAAGAAGAGCCAATAGAAAGATTTATGGGGTGGTGTAATAATGATATAGATTGACATCAAAATTAGACTATAAATGGATAAAAAGCACTGTAGAAATAATACAGGTAAACTAAGTTAGCTAAAATTTAACGAGGTGGAAAAAAACCCTAAAACCATCAGAAATATACCAGCTTTAATTTATCAAATGAAAACCAAAATATGTTTTAAAAAATGGCTGGAAATGTGATTATATAAATCATGGAGAATTGACAAAAATTTTTTCAAGAGAAAGATTTCCTTTTTCATATACTTGGGTCCATGAGTTCAGTATTCTTTATGAGAAAACAATAAAAATATTAAGAAAAATTGTTAATATTGTATTGATCAATTACAAAAAACCCCATAAAACCCCCTGGTATTACAGCTGTCTGTGTTGCTTACAAGAGTTGAGTAAATACTTTGATAAATACAACTTCTTTTTCTAACTTCTGTTTGATTCACACAGAGGTTCTTTGAATATGCACAGATGAAGAAATATGTGTGTTGTTTGCCTACTGCAAACATTTGACATTTGAAATTCAGGCTGTGTTGGTTAGCTTTGATTAGATACATGAATTACACAGGATGTTTGTTCACTGATTGGAGCCCTTAAAAATCAGGTTTTCAGGATGAATATTTACATTTACAAGCTCAGAATTTGATCACCTTGAATATGTTCTACAAGTCCATGAAAATTGCTAATTTTCTAAGACTTTTTTACCAAAAATTCTTGTGCTCAATATTTATAGGTAGGGAATACACATAAAAGAAAAAAAGTGTGAGTATTGACAAGCTAAATCAGTGAAGGTACTTACTTTACTTTAAAGTGTTTGTGATAGCCTAACAATATTCTAATACCAAAAGGAAAGTGGCTTTTCCAAAGTATGGAATCAATTCAAGCAGCAAAAGCACTTAGGAGAAGGCAATTACAACATATAAGCCAAGTTCAATAAAAAATTTCAAAATGCCTTTATTTTAAGTTCTGGATTTTTGTGTGTCTTTCTTATCATTTGCTATTTCTCATAAAACCCTTTTCTTTATTTTCCTCCACACATTATTCAATTGTCAACATTTCAAAAGCTGAAAGAGTTGAACTTTTGGAAGTTAAGATTAGCTTGAACTAATAAATTTTTCTGCCCATGAAAAAGTATTTGAAATTAGTAATATGTAAGGAATAGCCAAACGCCAAAATTTTTAGATTTTGAGTTTAGGAAGCGTCATGCAAAGAAGGAAAAGGGCACATTAAAAAAAATAATAAATTAAATAACATAGTGGAAGAAAAAGACAGAAGGATGAACAGAAACATCTAGGAGAAAAATGATAGCAAGGAATTAAATCAAGTTTTAAGTTGAATGACAAAGGAAAAACTGAGCAAGAATGGTCGCTTAATTGATCACTTCAAATGACACAGTGCAATTATAATAAGGACTTGTCTGTGTACAAAGTTAGTTTTTTGAAGATATTTTGAAGCTATTCAAATATAATAACCAGCATTCTGGAATTTTAACTACAGTTTTTATTATTAGGTACCCCTGTATGGCACATGATAGGTAAAATATTCAGCAATAGTAATATCATTGAAAATACTTAATGAATATATAGCTCTTCTGACAGTGTGTTATCTAAATGTAAGGAATTAATAACTTGACAGCAGTACCAGCATAGTGACAAAAGGCAGGGTTAGATATCTGCCATATGCTTGCATGAAAGTAAATTTTCCATTTCTAGAGTTATTACATCTTTATTAATAATGCCAAACTCCTGAAGTAAAAATTGTTTTACTCCTACATGACAGTAGTCTACTTCTCATTATTTGTCTTGCTCCTATGTGCATCCATCCTGGGCAAGACTTTAGCACAAATGTCTCGCTAAAGTTATTAATCTTCAGTTACAACAGAAATCCAAATGAAGAACTTGGGACATCTGCATTAATACCAATCAGTGATTAATGCTGTTTAAAAGATATCAAACCATCAGACAAATCAAGATCATCACTGTCACTACTGACAAAGTGTAGGGTGTATAACAGATACCTGTGGCATCATAGCTACAATGAAATTACCAATGCTGTACAACTCAGAAAAATAGCTCCCTCTCTCCAACTGCCCCCCTCCAACCAATCTGATCAAGAGTAAACAAGTTGACCAGCATGTAAATAATATATTGATAAGATGTTTAGCATCTAAACAAAGAGAAACTGATCTTATTGCTCAGACAGTGATTTCAGGAACATGCAACTTTAATTTACAACATGACGATAAACCAGAAACTTGAAGAAATGAATCTGTGATTTCTCTATTCACAAATAATATTCACTAGAGTGATAGTCCCAGAAAATTATCTTCCAAGAAATAATCAAGCATTAAAAAGCATACAAAGAAGAACACAATCTTATGACTCTGTAGGATTTTAACTAAGCTCCTGGAGTGATGAGAGATGTCTGGAGAAACATTGACCTAATCCTCTGACTACACAGCAGGGCACATCATAAGAACACACAGTCTGGTAGCCATAAAAACATAATTTTATAGCAATAAACTCTACTGCCTTAATAAATGAAAGAAAGCATTTGTAAAGACTTTTATCTATTTAATAGATACAAACGATGCTTTCATGCAAGGATACAAAATTTAGTCTCCGTAAGAACAGTGCAGGCAGAAAAAGGATTTATTAAAGTAATGCTGCTTAAAGTATTACTTCATGATAGTCCAAGCCCACATTTAGACAGAGCCCCACTGCTCACTTTTCATAACTAGAGTCACTGAAGTCACTCAAGGGAAGGTACTCTGTGCAAATCCCTGAGCTCAGAGATGAGGAACTCAAAGGGAACTCTCAAAGAATTGTCACAGCCATGGAGAAGTCTGCCGTGGATTGTTGAGTCAGAGCCACTGAACACAGCAGGGGCTCCCCACTGCCACAGGTGTCCTGATGAGAGGAGGGCGTGGGAAGGAGAACTGCAAGACCCCAGCCCAGGCAGTTATCCCAGCCAGCTCCGCCTGGATACATCCAGGGAAAGCACAATCTCATTTCTGGGTGAAAACAACAGAGGAGGAACCCAAACCGGGGTTTCAAACTTCACCAGCACCCACATAAGATTTGAGGATGGTGGTAGCTTTTGGAAACTCTGATTTCAAGCACTGATGTTAGAATTATTCATAGGTGAAGGAAATCTTTACTAAGAAACCTTCACTGCACCAGGGAAAGAACTGCATACCTCAAGGAGCTAACATACCAAAGATGTCACTGCATAGAGGCCTGTATGACCAAGACAATACATTCTGGGGAGAAGCAAAACAACAAAAAATCCTGTGTCCTGAAAGAGAGCCCTGCTGTGCCCTGGACACAGGGGCAGCAGTGCCAGATGGGTCCCAGGGCTCCCCTGGCACTGTCCAGCCATGGGCCCAGAGCCCTCAGCCTGGGAACAGTCCAGCCCAGGCTGCAGCCACTCTCTCTGAGAAAAAGAAAGTAAGAAAAGGAGTAAGAAAAAATTGTCAAAGCAAGCAGAGGTTCAAGAAACAAAAAGTAGAGTTGCCAGATATTGAATGTCGGTAGTGACTGAGAAGGGAATTTGTTATCCAAATAATATACTACTGTCCTTCTGCTAGATTGAACAAGATGTATGACTGGGTTTGGATATATTTTTCAAAATGCTTTGGAGATTTGGTTTTCCAAAGCAGTCTAAGTTAGATGTTTTAAGTTGGTTTCATGTAATAGTAGACAGCAAATAGGTGTAATTTAACAGCTTGTATTTAAAAAAATTTACAAAAATCAGGCTTCCTCTGGCTCCAGTAAGATTTTTCGAAAACTGGGAAGGAGCTGAGCTTACACTTGACTTTTAACTGTTTGACTTAGCTTGTAATTCTACAGGGCTTGGTTTAGATTTTCTACTCTGTATATCTGACAGAACACCACAAACTCCCTCTCCTTTCCCCGCCAATATTTTGGTGTGATACACAGAAGAAAATTTTCATAAATGAGTACATTCAAGTGGGGAAAACCTCTAGTCCTAAATAGGCTGCATCTAAATAGATACTTGTGTTTGTCTGTCCAGAGTTCTTTTTGTTTTAAATAGTAACACAGTTTGCTATCAATTCGAAGTATCATTAGCAGCACTGAAGAACAACTGGAAATGCTGATAACATTTAGTTCAGGGCAGTGAGGTAAGTTTTGTAGCAGCAATTCATCAGATATTGATTTTAAAAATTGTATAAATTTAGTAAATATTAGGACTTCATAAATTCTTTAGTGAATGGAATTTCCAAGGATAAGCAAAGATTATCTTATCTAGAGTGGTTTTTTTCCCTTTCAAAATTCACAGATTTGCCCAAATGTGATGAAATTTATGTAAAATATGAGCTTTGTTACTGGCTTCTCTTGGTTAGCATCAAGGGAAGCTTATAATTGTTGTGATAATGGCTACACTAAAATGACCTTTTATTTAATAAAATAAGACCCTTTCTTTTTTATTCATCGCATCGAGCAAACATTATCCACACTTGTCAATTATCAGACTTTGTAACACTGAACCTTCTCGTTCCACCTGGACATGGTTGCATTAAAATTCAGAGAGTGGGAAATAATACCCAGTGCTGCCAGTCAAGTAGGAATCCTTTCCTCTGTTCAGCAGGAGCGTCTAGGTCTTAAAGTATAAGATGTCTGGGGAATACTTTGGGGTCTTTTTATGTATGAAAGAACATAAAGGCAAGATAGAGATATTGCTGGAAGAAAATGAGGAGAAAATATTAATCTTAGCTCAAAACTAAGCTAGCAGACTGTGTCTGGAAGGCACATTTGGATATATGCCATATGAGCTTAGGATAAGGAAAAATTAGTATTCTAATATTTCAATCTGAATATAGCATGAAAACATTTTTAGTGATTTACCCAGTCACTGAAACCATCAAGGCTACTCTTAACCATGAGTAAATTAAAGATATTTTTACTTCATTTAATTTGTAATTATACAAAGCTGTCATACTGAGTACAGGATTTACAAACCCTTTCAAAGCATTGCTTGGCCCAGCATTTGAAGACACCTGCCAAACCACAGTGATAACATGAGTGGTGACCTCTACATTGTACTGTCAATTTCTGTTTCTTGCTATCATCTCTAAGAAGGATTCATTTTTGAGCAAGTGATTATTTTGGGAGGTTCTATCAGGGAACAGGTATTGAGAACTGGAACTTGAAAAACTGTTACTTTGCTCATCTCTCATTGTGTGTTTTTCAGCAATGGTATGAAGCTTTCATGCTCATCTAGACATGCCTGAAATGAATAATTTATTATTATACTATCAACCTAAATTTCAAAGAAGGCAATAGTCAAAGTCATAGATGATAAACTGAGCCATAAAATATATTGATTCTTCTGCTGTCTTCATAAAATGTGATCTTGCATTGATTTAACTCTTTCTCTCTTTTTCTCTGTAGAATATAGGTTAATTAAAATGAACGAGAGACTTTTGTTCTCTATACTGAGAACATGAAAAGCATCTTATGAACTTTATGTGGATCACTAGGAAATAAATTCTCTTAGATGTGTTAACAGAAGATACTGAGTCATGAAGCAACTCTGACTAACTTCCAGTCTCTGACCTGGTCAGTTGATTGAATCTTCTCAAAGAGGACAGTGTAATATGATTTATTCATGACCAAGAGCAAAAAAAGAGATCTCTTATTGTAACATGAGACATCTTACAATAAGAGATTATAACACTTTTTCTCTAGAGAGGCCTCTTCAACTGTATGTAAAGAACAATCTATACCCAATGAGTTATTATTCCAGATTTCCTGGTCAGAAAATTAAGGCTTTTTATAGGTGGCTGTTTGACTCTGGGATTATCTGGGTTTTTCCTTTGTAATCCCCAGTATTTTTAATTTTATTTTTTGCTGCCCAGCATTAGCCTGTTAGGTGACTCTACCTTTGGAAACTCCCAACAAGAGATCCTCATTCCTCACAGCTGGGAAGTCACTGGGTTACTTAACAATGCCATCCCAGCTGACCAGAAATGCAAAGACCTGGTTAAATTACTGTCATGGAGATGCAAGAACAAGATGTTGGACAGACTGGAAGATGTCAGAGCCTGGCAGTTTTTCAAATACCCACAAATAATTTCACATAAGAAGAGGGTGCCCAGGGCTTTGGAAACAGAATCAAAACACAATTGCAAAGTCTGATTATTTAAACTGTGTATTTACCTTTAAAATGAAAATTGATTGGATAAGATGTCTGCCAGAATTATTCCCCTAAAATAAAGGAGGAAAAGTCAAAAGTTCCCAAATAATACCCATGATAATTCCCTGATAACACCTATGACAAAAAAATCATGATAATAATGCAAGAATCTTAGCCTAATGCCTTACTGTATTGATTATTCTCCTTAGAAAAAGTGAAGATTAATCTGGCTTGTGTGAGAAATCAGGGAGACACTTGAGACCAGAAATCCAGTAGTCCACTCCACACTAAAAGGTCATTTTTCTGTCTTCAAACTGTAACATTTTTATCATTTTTCCTCTGATAATTGAAATAAGTCAAAATCTTAACTTCAGCTTAAATCTTTCTGTCTGGAAATTCTATAGCATCCAGTAAAACATAGCATATAAAATGTATCATAAGACTGCCATTCACTGAGATCTGAATTTTTTGAATTTCAAGAGTATTGATAATTTTATTGTAAATAACCTCTCCTAGTTCAGGTCACTAGTGTAGACACAAAGTTTGGGGAAATTGAATAAAAAAGCTAATAGAAGAAGAACACAGCTTTATCCTTTGTAGCTATGAAATCATTAACAATGAAATGTCATTCCTCATAAAATCTCTCATTTCTGTCATAAGAAAAACATTGGTACAATTTTTAAGTAAAAAATTCATTATCCTATTTTATTAAGATAACTGTAAGTAGCAGGATAATAAACATTAGAATTTTAAATAATATTACTAAAGAATTTATAATTGAATTACTTCTTGTGAGATTAAATTTGTTGCAATATTGAGCACATGCTAAAACCTGGAAGCCTGAAGCATCTTTGGCCTACTTTTGCATAATTAAACAGTGATAAAACCTCACTTATTGTACCACTTCTCACACCATAAACTGTAAACCAAATGCAATACTGCAATTGTATGTGGAGAGGGGAAAAGATCCTTGCAATGTCAAAAGAGGAAAGTTTTGTCTTTCTCTCAAGATTGAAGTGCAATACTTAAATTGTCCCTAATAAAGTTTAGAATTATTTCATACCATGCAGTAATCTAGCATCAATGAATTAAAGAATATTAAAATATCTACAATGGACCAGACTGGAATTTTTTAGAAAATATGGAAAAAGGGAACATATTTAATGTTTATTCAGATTAGACTATAATATCCAAGATGGTTCCTACGGAAAAAAAATTATTACTATGTTTTTGCTGTTTGATTTGAATTCCAAATATGTTAGACCCACAATCCTTAGGACATGAAAGAAATTATACTGAAAACAGTGGAATTTCTGGAGAGAGAGAGCTTTTGATTAGACAAATTTTAATAAATTTTGCCAGCAAAACCAAAAAAGTTGTGTTATTTATATTTATTCAACAAATAAAAAAACAGTTGCAGAGAGGGGATCAGCTTTGCTGGTTGCCAAGAAATCATGACTAAGTACAGCAGCAAATTTCTCACATTTGGTTGAGGAAGTAAATGTAATACTTCACTTATTTAAATGGAGAAGAATGTCTAAGTTAGAGGAATGTGTTAGCTTTTGTAATTTTACTTTGGAGTTGTGAGGACACCTGAGGTCAGAACAAAATACACCAAGTGAACTCCATAGAAATTGTAGTAAAACAGTTTTATTAACATTTCTATTCAACAATTATGGGTTAGTAGTTAATGGCACTGTCTAACCTTTATCTTAAAGAAGGCATGACATTAATTAAAGCAAACCTTATTCTTCCTTCCTGTTTAATATCAGGTCATTCTGACCATCTTTTCCCACTCTAATTCTCCTCAAGACTAATGGTTGAAAGGTTTAACAATTATTTTTTGCTATTTTCTGGTAGCTTTGACTCTCTTATGCCCATTAATAATCCTGTTCTAAAAACACTTCACCCAACATAACTCCAACTCCCTTTTATGAAACAGGATTCCCATATGTCTGCAAGCCTCTGCTAATGACTCCATTGAAGACACACAAGGTCATTAAGTTTGTACCATTACTCACAAATTTTTTTTATCTACTTTTCCTAATTTCCAAGGTACAGGCAATTTTATTATCCGATTTTCAGTGAAGTGAACATGGCACTATTTTGGTATTTCCTCATGGTGGTATGGTTTTTTCTGTTTCTACTTCAACAAAAATCAGGAAATGTTATTAAATTATTAATAAAATTGTTATTCATTATTTTGTAATGATTATAAGATCTGATTCATTTTAAATGAGTATTAAAAAATACATAAAATCATTGGAAATTTCCTCAAAGGACCAACTTGTAGATATTATAGATAATCTTCTCTCTCATCAGATTATATCTGAGGTGTGGAGTAAAATAATGGAGAAACAACTGTTGGAAAGCTGAGGGGAGTCTTCATCTGCCTTTCCAAAACAGCAGAATTCTACTGAATAGAACATATCCAGGCATTGAGAAAAAGCATTTAATTCATCCTGCAGTGAGTGTACATGCCTTTACACTGCTGTATGTTTCAAGCCTTTTTTCTATATCATTAATTTAATGAATTTTCTTTACCTCATTATAGTACTTACAATGATACATTAATTGAAAAAATTATTTCTGTGAAGAAATACATCCCTGGTGACTATGAACATAACAAAAACCTTGACTACTCTTTTAGGAATAAAAAGTCTTAGTAAAGGAGATCTATGGGAAGATGAAGTATTGTCTTAGTTTGGTTTTGGGGTTGTTTTAGTTTGGTTTTAATATTTATAGTTTGAGTTAGCAGATTAAGGAAAAAAACAAAACACACAAAACTCTGTAGAACTTCCACTGCTGGGTGTTTTTGAGGCTGCTGATTTTCTGCAGATCCAGCACACCCTGTCCTGTAATTGAGACGTTTGATGGAGGTCAGTGAGATGCATCCAAGACATTTGGCTGCATCTTCTCTGGTACAATCTGTTTTCTAGTCTTTTTGGGTTTTTACACATTCAGGAGGGTAGATCCTAGCTCAGTTTGCAGCTGGCCTATGTCTTCAACATGAGAAGTGACTTCTTAGATACCTTAGTAACTTAAACATACCTCTTTTAAAGCTCTGACCTGAGGCCATTTTTTTATTTTTCTCCTCAAAAAACTGACAGAGAAGTCAGGTACTCTTAAAAAATTCCAACACTACTTAGTTCTTAGGACAAGAACTGTAGAGGTTGGAGAAACAACAAAAGCACTTGTAGTCTCTTACTGCCAACTTTCCTTGCCACAGCCCATTTCCTTTCTGGTAGATATGAAGCTTCTTTCTTTACTGTCTCCACAACTGGTGTTCTTCTTCATTGTCCCAACTTCCTAACTCATTTTCCTGTTCCTGTCATTTTGGAACTAAAATCAGCATCCTCATTCTTTACAGTTATGCACATTTCTTCACATTTCTTTACATTTCATACTCAATGAAAAAAATATATTTTACCATGTTATATATTTTTTCATACAGTTTTAGTGTTGCGATTTTTTTTTTTTAATTATTTTTTACCATTTTCTTTTTTTTTGGTTGGTTCATTTTTGGGATTGGTTTTTCGGTTTCGTTTATTTCCCCCCCTTTCTTTTAACCTTTTTGAACACAACACCAAAGTAAAACACTAATTCAGAACCACAGGAATTATGTAGGTTGCATATGCAGATCAACAAAACCAGGCTACATCCTCTGCAATCTTTTGAAGACTTGTCTGTCCTTGCCTCCATAGCCACGTCAAGAGTACTTAGTGCAAGATTGAAAGAACAATTTGCATTCCATGGAAACATTCTTACCTTCAATTAATTTTTCCTATTCTGTATCTCATACAACAGAAAGTGGAAAATAAATACTGTTTCATCATTTCTTGAATTTAATCTTGCAGTGGTATTTTTCTGCCCTGAGCTAGGGATCATAGAATGCTTTGGGTTGGAAGGAACCTTAAGTTCTAGTTAGGTCAGCTAGTTCCAAACCCCCTGCCCTAAAGGAGACATCTTCCACTAGACCAGGTTGCATGATTAACTTTTTAGCAGCTTGAATCACTTGCCATATATAATATAAATAATATATACACTTACCTTTGCATAATATTTACAGCTTCAGAATTTTGTGGCTAACATTTTTCAATCACTGAAAAGGCTAATAGCTTGAGATTATAGTTGTAGGTGAGTAAGTTGTGTATGGCTCACAATTTATTATGAACTGAAATCACCTATTAAAGGTAAATATGGCTCATGGAGATGCAATTGTATAATTATTTCTCAATGATTAATCCCAAATAATAAGTGTCTGGGTTGCAGAAATAGATGTCATGATCTGTCAAAAACGGTGACCTGTAAATCTTGTACTACTCCATACACTATCTATTGTTATCTAGCATCATTAAGATGTGCATATTATTTTTTTATGTTGTGAAATACTTAATTCTATCTTATCTAAATTTTTGTTTTTAAATTCTGTGGGTTTTTAATGTTGTCATAATATTTTTCCAATACTATTTTTTGTGCTGTGGTTAAATGAGAAGACTTTATTTTTGGGTGAAAAATGGAAAATTGGATTAAAAATAATTTGTTTGTTTGTTGGTTTACTTTTAGCTTGTAATTTTGGTACACACTAAACTGAATGCATGTGCCCAAGACAATGGCAAGATCCATCATATGTTTAGAAAGATAAAATCAGTTTACCTCAGAATAGTTTTCATTCCTGGTGAATCTCTTTTAATTCTATTTTTGAGTGCAACATCTGAATGAAGAATGTGCCAGAAGGTTTATTATTCTTTAACTGCATTGTACTTAAACAGTCATTTTCCTGTTTAAATACCAAAGAGTCAGATGCCTATAATTAAATTCCTAGGAATACTATGTACTAGCATGACAGCCATTATAAACTCATTAGGTTATGTATGCATGTCCTAATACTCCTATGGTTCTAAATATGTAATAAAAAAAAAAAAAACAAACTAGCTGGAGTTTTCTTGAACTGAGGTCATTTTCACTTGTCAACAAATTAGATTAAAAGCATAGAATATTGAATTTATGGTGCTCTAAAGAGAAAAATAAAGACTTGATAGAACAATGATTGAACACAAAGGTTTCACATCTCAGAAAGTGTAAACGAAATATGGGGTCCATGTAGCCTTCCTGTGTTTTCAATGTGATAAACCTGTCTAGTTTTCTATATAATGGAGCTGAAAACTCCAGTGGTATAAATTGAAGCTCTCCCATTGACTCTTCTTGATGATTTAGGAAATAAGTAACAATTTCTCAAAATTAAAAGATGTAAAAGCACTGGCATTGATGAGATGAATTTATAAAGTTAAAGTACATATTGTCAAATTTACCAGGCCTTTTGTGACCTAAGAAAAATGCATGCTGCAATAGGTCATTTCGTTTTACCTCTTCAATGTCTCAAACTCAAATACATTTATATCTTGAATATTTCAATTATTATTTTCAATCCTTTTTAATATATTATTACACTTTTGTGGATCTCTAATTAAATAAATTTAATATATTTTTAGTTAGAAATAAAGGTTGATTGAGAAGGCAGTAGCTTCTTAGAGCTTGGTTCCACCCATATGATAATACAAATTAATTAACCACTGATTCAACCTGCCTACTGCCTTGGAGGTATGATCTGCCTTTGAAGTCCACTTGAGGGCAAACTTGTTCCTTGTGCTACTTTGCACACTGGAAAAAAATGTGTATTAAAAATTTGATTTAGTTCATATTGAAAGTGATACATCATCTTCTGAAATGAATTAATCTCTCACTAAAAAGACCAATCACCTTCAGCTGCAGATAGAGTGCATCCTCTATTAAATCAGATGCATTATTCACTGCATCAAATATATCACTTGTTAATTAAGACTCTACATTTGTATCAAAGCCTTGAATCAAATACATCATCCATTAAATCTTATCAATATTGAATAAAATAAATTGCGTGTTAAGTGGAAGCATCACCCAATTATAACATGAAGCCTAATAATGTTATAAAGTTTTGCAGTGCTTTCCACAGCTCAAGCATATTCTGACTCGTGTTTAGTATTTTCATAACTTGAGATCTGGGAGGAATCTCAGCAAGAGAGTAACAAGTCTTGATGTCTTTTTCCTTGAGGGTAATATAAATCATTCTTAGATCATCCGAATGGTCCCACCAAGCTGCCAGGGGTGCTGTTCCTCTCGGGAGAGGATCAATAAAGTTCGGCAGAATGAGAAAAATGATGACCCTTGCAAGTGTTACTGGAGTATCCTGCAGGATGCTTCATCATTGACACGAAATCAGTGGCAGCTGTGATTAGTGCAGCTGTGCTGAGGGGTCCTGGGAGGGGCTCTGCGAGGCCAGGGCCGCTCGCCCAGGGCAGAGGCAGTGCAGGCACTTGTTGGCTTAAACTGCCCTGTGTAGGTGCTGCCAGGAGTAAAACACAGCTCCTTCCAGACTAATACACTGTGGCTAAAGCTTCTGTGACAACGGGGCTCTGCTTCTGCTTTGTGAGCCTGATCACTCATAGTGAGTGTCTCCATTTCTCTGCCACTGGTGCTGGTTGTCATCTTGAAGATACAGCCTAAATCTCCCAGGTGAAAGAGAGGTGGGCACATATATGCACAGGAACAAAATAACACTCAGCAATAAGAAAGAAATTTTCAGCAATAACTCCCAAAGGCACTTTCTAAACATAATTCTTTTAACTTCTGCATAACTTTAAAGTTACCTTCATGGCAATATTATTTTCCCTCTTTATGTGCTCAGGCTGGAGCAAATTTACATGCTATTTAGATTAATCAGCTATACTGGTTATTTCTGGTATGAAACTTTGTGGTTTTTTTCTCCTGCATGCCTGCTGAAATTTTAAGCTATTTTTTATTTGTGTGTTTTTCACCCCACAATACTTTTCACAAAGGGAAAAGAGAACATTGCCAGAAAAGCTGTTTAATTCTTTGCTCTCTTTCTTAACCCAAACCATATTTACTTACTTAAAATTACCTTTTTTTTCCTGTGCATGTAATTTTATAGTTTCTCTATCTCTTTCTCCCTCTTGTTAAGCATTTTCTACTATCTCATACCAAAACTCATACTGTTTTGGTGAATGGATTTCTCCCTTTCTAAAACATTTCCAACTTCATTATTTTTGCTTGTACACCATTCCCCCCCTACTTTGTCTTAATATTTCTTTTAGCATGAGCTTCATTTTTTCTATTTTACTTATACTGACGCTATCAAATGCAAACTTTTTAAAAGCCACAAGCATTCCTCTTATAAGATTATTTGAGAATATACAAATTTTTAAGATCTATATATCTGAGATAGTCTAATCTTTTGGGTTAAAAGGGTTTTTTCTGTTTTAGTTATTTATATTTATTTTTACTTAGTGTCAAGAAACATACCAAGTACTCCTCAGTAAAAGGAGACGGAATTGAAAGAAGAGTAGCAGATACCAGAAACATCCCCTGGTCCCTAGTGCCATATTTTTAAGTCTTAGTCCTGGTCCCTTAGCTTTACTGACACTTTATATTAAGGGAATTGCATTTCCTGTGTCCAGGTTATAGTTTGTGGTAGACCTTCACAGTTTATCACAATTATTTACAAAATGCCCATTTCCTCTTTGATTTCCAATGTAGGTCCTATTACAGCTTCCCATGACTCACCACACATTGTTGATCTGATTGTTACACAGAACCCATTGTTCCTTGTCAGGGTGGCAATTTTTCGGTTAATATTCATTGATGCAGCAACAGGTAGTATGCTGAAACATATATATAAATAAATAAATATAAAAATATGTATATATTCATATAAAAAAAAGAACCAAAAGCTAAATGACTGAATGCAGTCAAGAAATTCAAGAAAAATAAAGCCAAATTCTGAAAGATTTGTATACATTGTTCCTAAAGAAATGCATTTTAGAGAGTTGTACTACATACCCACAGTTGGAGATACTCACTGTTTCCAAGGCTGATGCTGTTCATCTCAAGAGCAGGATCCATTAAACTTAATTAAAATAAGAAACCTATTTCTGTTACACAAATAATATTCTCATGTAACCTAATTTAAAATAATTGCCTACATTGCTTTTCAGAAGGGAAACAAAAACTAAAAGAAGTGCTGACTTATAGAAAATGGTTGTAATTATATTATTATGTTATATTTTGCTCACATCTTTTCTGGTACTTTAGTTACATTTTTTTTTAAACTTGAAATCTGAGGAAAATATTGTGTATTCACTGGTACCAGAGAAAGATCTGGATAAAACCTGATTTACAACTCAGAGTTCTAGGTTGAGCAGATATTAATCCAGAGAAAAATTACCAAGGGTTCTCACAGTTATGTAAATAACTTTTATGTTACACTGTTATGTAGGCAACCTTTATTTAATATAACAGAAAATAAAATAACTTAAAGCATGAAATCAAATGGTCTAATTATGTCTTAAAACAGCTAGAGGAAAATTATTTTCACCATGATACTGAGGGATCTGAAATAAAAAGAAAAAATAGTTCCGTCATATAAGAATTATCACTTCTTATAGCACTTCTGTGCTGAATCATGGAGCCAGTACTAGGGAAAAAAGGTCCAATTATCAAGTTGCAATTGATATTGTACCTAGGTGCTGGTAATTAATCTCTAATTGACTAAAGGAATAAGCAAATCAAAACCACAACCAAAAAAAAAAAAAGAAGAGGTTTGCAGTTTGTTTTTTTGTTGTTCTGTGTGTTCTGATTCAGAAATTACATACACTCAATTCCCTAGCAAAAGGAAATATGCTGATTTTCAAAGAAGTTTGGTACTGAGTGGGAGCAGAAATGGGATCAGCTGTGATAGGACAACCTACCATCTTCTGCAGAAGGATATGTCCTGAGAGTAACCTTGAACTGGTGCAACAGGCATAAGGTGAGCAAATGTGATTGGGATAAAATGATGTCCTAGTCACAAACTAAAATAAGAGAAACCAAGGAGTAGCAGAGTAACACCTGGAAAAATATCAGGCAGAGATGACTCCAGTTCCCACTTCCTCTATAGGCAGCAGCAAAGTCAAGGCAAAGTGGAGAGCAGTTGTTTCATTAACTTGCATTAACTATTGTAACTGCCTGATCCAAGTACACCAGTCCATGGAAATGTTGCTTATTGTTTAGAAATAAAGAACAACCTATTCTGTATGTGAGCACTCCAAGGACATCTCTTACCATACTATTTGCATTTCAATAGCCACCATCAAAAAAGAAGCTCTAGGACTGGATCTGTACTTATACAGATGAATCCAGGTAAATCTCAAAGCATGGCTCAGTGCATGGCAAACTCTTCTAAAGATGTTCTGCAGTAAATGGATGGAATACTGTAATGCTATTATGTGCCTACTATTATGTAACCTTAGAGCAATGGATCAGTTCCTCCTTTTGTTTAAATTCTCTCCATCATCATTACTCCAAGTACTTTGAAGACAACAGAACTCTACAAATTGCTTTCTACACTTTGAGCTACAAGACTATTAGAATAAAATAAAAAAGCTTTCAAAAATCCCTAAACCATGTGGAGTTATTTTGTCTACATTGCTAGTAATTCTTAAATTTCTTGTTCTTGCTCTCATGAATAAGAATTCCATGTAGTTTTCACTGGTTCTTACAGAGCACTTGGAACAAAATACAAGTCCCATGTCTGCAGGAAATTGTCTTGAATTTATATACCTCATGCCTATGTTACCAGAAGTTCTTTAATGAATAATTACAAAATAAGCCTATAGATATACTCATAGATGGATTAAGTGCAGTTGTACCAGAGACAAATCTTGTATTGCAGCTACAGAGACAGTAAATGAACTGATAGAAATATCTACAGTGTATTTAACTGTTTATATATCTCTTTGAAAGGGATACTAATAGAATTTTCAGTACAAAACATTCCCAAGTATTCAAATTCCTGCTTCAAATATTTTAAGTAAGAGTATACTAGCAAAGGCTAGTATTTTCATTTACTCAGAGCTATGTTCTTCGCAGACTGAAGCTTTTAAGCATTTCAGCATTCTCACTAGGTTTGGCTGAAATTTGTACTTTTACTTTGAGAAAGAGATAAGCTGTTTTTATGAAGCTAATAAATGACAACTATTGGTGTTTTTAATATGTGAAATGTTCTCCAGATACATAAAAGGAGGGCACTAGTGTATGTACATCTTGTGTATGGTAATAATGAGATGTGTTCAAGTTGCCTACAGTCTGGGCAATCTCGATGGGCTTTTTTTGGGATTTCCACACATATTTTTCAGATACAATTTCAAAATCCCTCCTGAATTCTCAGAGACATTAAAAATTGAGATGCCTATCACAAGCACAGTCATCAGCTTTTACATATGTTCATCCTCTAAGCATGATTAGAAACCTGTTTCACGCTTGCAATATCAAAGAAGAAATTAGAGATGTTAACATGCATTTCAGTGGACATATATACATGTTTGCTGTAAATATTTCAAGTAATATGACACAATATTAAATTTTAATTGAAATTTCTAGGAGTTCTGTAGCTTTGACATGGTTTGCTCACTTATTCTAAGATTATTCAGCTTCTGTTATCACCTAATTATGAATAACCACTGACTAGACTGACCTTAGAGATTTGCAATTTAGATGATACTCTGTAGTAAGAGATTTTAGATGTGAGGGAGAAAGGATGAAACCAAGCAAATCTTTATTGAAAGTGTCAGAAAGTTTACAGAAAGACCAGGATTGGAATTGATGCAGTTTTTCTGTATTTCTCACAACAGGACATGCCATTTCTAGAAGGAATTAAATGATTCTACATTATATACCAAGAAGTCAAGTGATAGCATGGAGATGATATGGGATTAGAAGATCTTTGATATTAAATTGCTACTGAACAGCTAGAGAGCAAAATATTCTGCTGTTTACTGTGCCATCAACTCAGAGATGCCACAGTACTGCGTGTCCCTATTACAGAATTCCTATCACAGTGAAGCAGACTTGCTCTGGACATGGCCCTTTCTGATTCAGAATTAAGGTAAAAAACTGCTAAACTACATGGATGAATTCCTAGACACACAGGCCTGAATTCATAAAGTGATCTGCTACCTGCTTGCAATTGATTTAGAAACTTAAAAGGCACAGTGATCTGTTTTACAAAAGTAAGGCATATCAATCTTTAGATCTGTCAAATCAATGCCTTTCATAACTGTTACTCTGCTTTTCTGAAAGGCAGATTTTTTTATCTTTTTCCCATGACTAAAAATCTTGGTTTAGGACACAGCCAGGAGCAAAAAATAGAGGGAAAGTTTTTCTTTTGATTCAGCCACTATTAGGAGATACTCCTAACAATAGGATAGACTTTTGTTTGGAGATTTGCAGTCTAATCCCAAAGAGACACAGAGGTTTCAGAATAACCTTAATAGCTGCAGGCTCGGCTGACAGATGGATGTAGACCCATTTTTAGTAACATATTACAGTTATGTTTACTAAGTTTCAGAGGAAATTATATAACTTAGTTTACAATGCTGACAGCAGTTTAGGAATGCCCTTTTTCCTGGGTGTGCATGTTTACCATTGGGAGTGACAAGTGAAATGCCAGTGACATAATGTCGCTGATTATAGAGAAAAAAGTTTTGATTCAGTAATACATTTCCAAAGGTCAATGAAAATTTTCACTTTTAAAATCCCTTCAATCCTTATTGACACTTCTTGGTGCTGCTGTATTATACTACATGTTTAAACTGTCTGTCTTCAGAAACATATCCTTTGTTTTGATAGCTTGAGGAAAACCTAGCATCTAAGATTTGGGAGTCCATCTCTAGTCCCACATCCCCCTTGATATTCCTATCTCTTGCAGATATGGTATATATTATATAAGATACATTAAAGACACTGTTAGTGTTCTAGTCTTTAAAAACAGTTTGGATGCCACTTTCTAATCTGTTGAAAGAAAAAAAAACGGATAGCTTAGAAAATCTGGTAAACTTCACACAGTTTTGTCTCATAGAAAAATTCTGCCTTCAGATACATACTGGTTGATGTTATATTTGTTGATGTCAATGGAACTGCACTTATTCCTTAAAGCTTCCCCTCCAGCTGTTTAAAAGGTTCTAAGGTCAGAACATTTCTCTTAAGCTTTAAACTGGTCTCCCTGCTATGTGCAATCCACTGAGATTCTTCTACAAGTTTCTTCTTCTAGTCAGTGTCAGGAGAAACTCCCTCCATGTCTTTCCATTGTAAAACATAATCAACTTAAAACTGTATAGCAGCCCTATATAGATTGTTATCAGGATGAGTGATTTAATTTCTAAATACACCACACTGTGAAGATGGGAATACTTAATCTGTTAGTTAAGTTCTGGTTTCTATAATTTAAATATGAGGAGGATCTTGTCAGAAAAGTCTCTTTACGAAGATTTACTTGTTCAACTGCTTCAAAAAAAGTTTTATATGTGTAAATCTTCCAGGAGTACTAAAAAGAGGATTTTTATCTCTAACATTTGGAGAGGACATAGAAGGATGGAAAGAATAAGTTTTAATGAGATTTCCTTGTGGGATGTAGTTATGATTCTGGTATTTATTAGCAGGCATTTATTTGAATATGAAAAGCAACCCATTATAAGAGTGAGGTGTTTGAATATACATCCTTTGCTCCACATGCTGTCATTCAAAGTTGTTGTCAGTTATATAGAGGTTGAAGGGTCCTTTTCATTTTTGTATGAGGGTTTGTTTTTGTTTTTTTTTTCTTTTTGTTCTGGTGGTTTTCTTCCTGGCAGGAGGAAGCAAGAAGGTTAACACATCAGGAAATAAAGTAGAGAAATTATTTTCAGGTTTCCTAGAATATGTATGTGTGCAAGACATGACTGAATAGCTGTGATGTTAAGCATTTTTCATCTGTTGTTTCTAGTGTCTAAATTACTTTTTCAGTTTTTTGATTTTATCCTTACCAGTCTTTGTCTTTTCTTAAGAAAATTCAAGTTGTAGGAGGGAAAGAAGCATTGTATTATTTTGTAAACCTACTATTCAGAAAAGGAAATACAACAATAAATACTTTGCTGTCACAGGTGTTGACTATTCCAAATTCTCATTAGTCTTATATTTCCTGACTAGCTAATGTCTAACTAAACCAGTTAATTTTATTATAATAGGTATCAAATAAGTGAACTGACTGGGTTTATTCCAGTGTATCCCAGGTCTACTACAGACATTATGTATAAGCACAGTGCTCTACACATTTTCAATTGCTTGTCAAGGTCTTGATTTATTTTGACTTTTTAAAGATTATGGCATCTTTTTAACAGAATTCTGACGTGCCTATCTCCTCATGATTAGCCTATATGTTCTAAACAATGAACACTCATATAGACTAGTTTAAAGTTAGTTACAGGTACAATAAAAGTATATGCAATCAAGTATATCCAAACTAAGTAATCCCTTGCATTTTAAAAGGATCTACAACCTAACCTTGTTAGGCAAAAAGACTGTAGAGGGCAGTGTTATACCCTCACCAAAAAGGTCTTTCCAGATGTTTGGCAATCTGATTATCAGGTCCCTTACACCAATAGAATAATCACTCTGTTGAAGGCAAGGAAATTACATCAGTGTGTAGGCCCAGCATTTCCAAATCACTGCATAAACTTGACAGATAGGAAATCAATAGCACACAATTCAATCATACCATTAAGCTGCTTGACAGAACGTATATATGAACAATTGATGAACCAAGTATTAAATGAAAGGGTTTGGCACTATATGACTAAGTGTATAATTGATAATTATTGATTGCCATATGAAAACATTAAAGCGCATTCAATACTTGGGGGAGAATGTTTCAAGAGGTGACATACAGCACAAGTGAAGGAGAAAGGAAGGCTCTAAATATTACTAGAATCATGTATTTAGAAGAAGTTTTCTGTAAGTCCTTTGATTGTCTTCTTTTGTTGTTTGTGTGTGATTTTAGCTTATTTTTTTGTTATTTCCTGAAACCGAAAAAAAACCCCAAAACCAAAATCAAAACCAAAACCAGCTTCTTGCTAGGGCAAACAGATGTAGAAAGGCAAATAGAAAAAAAACTATATTGTGTTGCCACATAAGATTTGATTTATAAATTCTCAATTTAAATGGCATAAATTAAACATCAATGCAAGGTAAAGTGATGACTTCAATTTTGTTAAAAAAGTATAACAATTGGGATAATATATTTGTAAACATTTACTTTAATTACAAAATGAATGATTTCATTAAAATAATGAGCATGAATCTTTGTCCATTAAAAAAATTAGTCAATGACAGATGTACCAGGCATAGTGGATCAACAGGGATCTGAAGGATTTTCAGTTGCTTTGAAAGAAAATTAATTCACGTGACTCACAATCTATTCATATCCATGAGACAAAGAGGTGATGTGATCCACCAGCCTCTAAAGTTAGACTTTACTAACTAGTTTCAAGGAGCAGAAAACCCTGCTGTGAGCAGCTGGGAAGCACAGAAAGGAGATTTATGTTCCAAAACAAGTTTATTCACTTCCTCTCTCTGCTGCACTGTGGGAGCAAGTTCCACAAGAGTTAACAATTATTTCTGACTCCTAACTAATTTCTGGTAAGATATTCATCAAATGTTTGCAAATCAAATGAAAGGAATTATTGTTTTGCTCTTGCACAAGGAGCAGAATTGGCCTGGCAAACTGTTGTCCTTGTCTTTTTCCCATCCTCTGTCTGTGTGAGCTGAGGTGGGGAGGAGGCTGCACAGTGAACTGCACTGGAGAAGTGAGGGGTAAAGCCAAAAAGGAAATAGTAAAGGGATAAAAGATTTCTTTTACTCATTTCCTCATTTAGTCATTTCCTCACTCTGCATTTCCAAGTGGTGTGCACACAGCTATGCTGGCATAGGAGAAAGGGCAACATTTGAGTGGGAGAAAGGCTGTGGGCAGTAGCTGATTAACTGCCCATGCTACTGAGAGTGAAATCACATGTTTTTGGAGCCTAAAGTTTTGCTTCTGTGCACAGACAGAATATCACTGCTTTTCTTAAGTCTTGACTCCTAAAGGCCAAGGCTATATATGAACTCAGACAGCACTAAATGATTTTTCCTAATGTTTCCAGCATGGGAGCAGAGAGAATTGACTTAGTCTGAGCCTGTCCAGACGACTTTATTTTCTCCAACAATGTAGTGTGCCTTTGGAGTTTCCCCTTTTTTCCCAAATACCTCTGTAGGCAGCACACTGATGTGAAAGCTCTGCATGGATGCCCTCAAAGCTACTCAGCTCCCATTTTTGACAACAAATATTTTCCTATATCAGTGTGGCAAAGAATTCAGGACTGTATAGCCTCTCATCTTTTAAAAGGGCTGATTAGCTCTGCTGCAGTGTTGCAACTCCAGAAATACCAGCACCTCACTCCATTGTGCAGCACAGATAGGAATTGAGTACTTCTGTGGAGAAGGGATACAAGGAGATGTGAGCAAGGGCTCAGCTACCTCAGGCAGCTCCCACATGACAGCAGCAATGATTGATTTCCAGGACAAATGTTGTGTCATGAGTCTTAAAAAATTAAACTTCAATAACAAATGAATACAACTAATAATAATTATTTTAGTGTGGCTATGTAGTTCCCTGGGTATTAATATTTCTTCATTCTCAAAACACACCAAAGATAAAAGTTATCTTTCAGGGAAATGTAATGTTTTTAATCTGTAGAGTCAAAATTCTATTTCAAGAAAAATTCTTTTCCTGTAGCCATAAACTGAAAAAATCAGCACTAATAGTTAACAAAATGCTTCATCTATGTTTCAATCAATTCCAACATTGTCACAAGAATCAGGACTAATGAATCCTTTCTTCTTTAGACATAATTTATGATAGTGAACAAAAGATAATTTTCAAGTTTTGCTTACCCATTGTGACTCATCTATACAATGAGAAAGGAACGTGTTTATAACTTAAACTTCACTTTGTACCTCAGTGGCAATTACTGACTAATTTAATTGAAAGTTCTGTTGTGTAGAGACTAAATTCACAAAATGAACTTCATGAGATGTACTATAAAAATATTTTATTTATTTGGAGATAAATGACGATTTAAACATCTATTAGATGTTCTCTGCACTATGTATTATGGTTCCAGAAGAGAAATCTATTCTGTACAAGCCAGCTGATGGAAATAGTTCCACTTCCACTATTTGCAACGAAAATGGAGATGACCAGACATGTTCATTTTCCCTGGGATACTGAAATACGGTTTTCATTATTGCTGCTGGGCTTTTCCTTATCCTAGCTGCAAATTCAGTCAAATGTTGAAAGTGTGCCCTCCAACCATTTGAGATGCAGTCCCAACTGCAACTTTACCATGCTTATCAGAAGGAAATCCAGAGAACATTAAAAACGAAAAATTCTTGCCAACTTCCTCAGCATATCTAATTTTAAATTTCAGGCATGAAATAAGAATTAAAGGATGTCATAGCACAAGTCACAGTACAACACTAAAATAATCTAGGTGAGGATGCTCCATTTGCTAAACAAGCTGTTTCTCATTGATAAACTTTGAGACACTCAGTTCCCCTTTGGCACGCACAAGAAAAATACACATAAAAGTTTTGAATTACAATAAAGTGTCATGTAAAAGGTTATACAGCTCAGCAGGAAACAAATGTAGTATTTTTGCTTTATGCATGGTTTCTGGTTATTTGGTTTAATTAGTTACAATATGAATGGCAGTTAATTAAAGTTAATGAAACCTAGTTTTGAATAAAGCACCTTATGATTTGGTTTGTATCTGAAAGACTTCCATCTGCAGTTGGCACTTACCATTGTGCAGAGCCATATGGAACACTACAACCAGGGATAATCAATAACAGTATGGTGCATCATTAATAATACTGGCACCACCTATATACAGAGCACTTTTGAGATTAAGGATTAATTTACCTTCTTTACAGTGATTATTTGTCCCCTATCAACCTATTGGGTAGAGTTTCAATTTGCCTTTTTTACCTCAGAGAAAATAGGAAGTTTCTGCTTTATAGACAGTCTTACTTGATCCAATAATCTGCTCTTTGCCATCATCACCATATCAAAATCTACCAGTGGAAGTCCTTTTCTATAATCACCATTGATTATTTTTCACTATAGCCTGAAATAGCATGAAGCTGCTGACCAAAATATTTGTGGAACCGAGACTGAAGAAGAAAACTTTAAAAGGAACTCACCATTAAGTTTACATTTACCTAAATATTTGTAAGAAATTAATTTAGCATGATGAATGTTTTTCTTTATCTTCTCTGGAGTTTTAATATTGGAATACTGAACAAGTAAAAATGTTGTTTGGTTCATCTGAGGTAGGAAGAAAAAGAACAAGCCTGTGTGTATTTAATTTTATCATTTTTCAGCCTAAGATTTTCCTTGAGTTTCAGATTTATATTAATTAAAGAAAAAAATAACTAAATTTTCTTGTTCTGAATTTTGGGCCCATACATATTCATCTGTTTTATCATGTCTGTTTGTATTCTTCTGTATTTTTTGATATTATTTGGGTTTTTTTGTGGTTTTGTTTTTTTCTTTGTGCCTATGTGTGTATATGCATGGCAAGCACACAAGTAATGTTATTGTTTTAAAAATTTATTAGGCTAAATTTTTTCCTTTGTCTTTTTGGAATATTTGAATTTATCACTGTACAATAATAAATTTACTCTATCTAATAATCACCTCTGCTGCATTTCTTTTTAAAAATAGATGTGAGAAAATGGTTAGGTTACCTTTTGGGGGATTTTTTACTTATTACTATCTTTTTAAAAATTAATATTATGTGTCAAAAAAAGCTGTTATCCTTACTGCCTCCTCTTTGAGTTATTATTAATTTCCACCTTTCTTCAAATTAACCAATATTCTTTTTATGTGCATATTGTTCTAGATCAAGGTTATCTCATGTACTGTTTTTCTGGGTTTTTTAATAGAATCTTCTTGGTCTGGGCTAGATCCCTTCAAAATAGCTGGGAAGACATTCTCAATAGGCTGACCTTTCTTGGTTGTCTTCAGTTGATCCTTAAATCTACAGACATGCCAAAACCCAAAGAAAGCTCCTAATCAAAGTTATTGACCCTGGAGTATTTCACAGCCACTCAAGCTTTTATCCCCCAGCAACCTTATGAGTAAGGAAGGCACGGATGTATTGCTATGAAATGGGAGAGGGAGTCCCCATTTTGCATACAAAGGCATGCAATGTGTGTTTGTTCCACATGGTTCAGCAGGCCCCCAGGCCTCCAGTGGATGTGCCTCCCTCCACAGGTCTGCTGCACTGCCCTTCCAGTCCAGCTTGGGTCAAGCAGCCATCCAGCAGGGTGGCCAGCTGTGCTTCAGAGGTGACCCTGCCAGATGTGACACCCAGCACACAGACACAGGATGGGCTGTGCTGTGCTTGGAGCTCTGGGGCAGCTCGACTCCTTAAACAATGCTTTCACACACTTTGCCCTGATAGCTGTGTCATGGAGCAGTCTGTAAAGAGAGACCTGTATTGCCAGGTAAAGGATAATGAGATAGTTGTAACAGCATCACAAACTTCTGCTGGTGTGCAGATAAAACAGTTGACCTCAACCATTTTTTATTGTAGGGCATGAGAACTTGAGTAGCATGGATATGAGCCAGGCCTCCACATGGCCAAGGGATCAGTATGGTGGGTTTATCCAAGAACAGATGTAGCTGGAGACATTAATGGTAATGTGTGAAGAAGGAGTTAGGTACTATATTTAACTTGAAACAACAATGAACTAGACATCTAAGATAAAATTTAAGACATCATCATGCTGAACAAGTCTTCCACAAACTCAGAATTACACTCCTGTTTTTTTCTGTCTTGATGAAAAAGATATTGGACTCAACAGTTAAGTCATCTCTGCAATGATTGCTGTTTTCCAAGCCCCAAATTTTGTGTTGCCTCTATGTGCACATTTCTAGTTTGATTCATTAACATATGCATTTATTTGTAAGAAGATCTGTGTTCCCTCTCACTATCCTATAATTGTATGACCTTGTAAGAAGAACATGCAGTATCAGAAATTTACTATCAATAAAAGCAGTAGATAGAGGATGCTCAATTGTTTGGATCCAGGGAAACAGGGATGGGAAAGACTTCAGCATTAGGTCCAGTGTGTGCTGCTGAAGTGGAAGTGCAGAAACAATGTGGTAGATGCAAAATTTAAGCAAAACTTTTCTTCAAGATTTCCCTAATGATATAGAAAATGCAGCTATCCTTGTTCTTCTTTTATCTTCCTGCTCCATTCATTTTGTAATAATCATAGCAGCTTATAATCAACCATCCATTATAATGAGGAGGTAAACACGTTGTGCACAACTATGTGTGGATAGAAACATGTCCAGAGTAATTTTCACATGGAGCAGTGCTAGTCTTCAAGGATTAGAAATCTTTGCATTTTTCCACTGCATTGGTTATCTTGGCTTTTCATTGCTACATTAGTGAGGAGTTGATTTAAAGAAATTTTGCACTTCTGGTTTGCTTTCCAGTGACACATCATAAAGCAGTTTTCAAAGGTAGTCATAATGAGTGTTTTACAGATTGAGAAACTCTGTCCAGGCAACTGATTTATTCAAAATTATGCAGTGAGGGATAGAACCCAGGTTTCCTGGCTCACAGTTCATTGCTCAAAGCACTATGTAATGCTAAGTTACTTTAGAGGATACCTTTAGATGGCAGAAAGTAACCAGAGTAAAATAGCATCTCCTCCTGCTATTCATGTGCAATGTGTGCAGTCAACCTCTCCATTTTCTCATTCCTCAGGGGGTCCATCATCTCTCACCTCCTGTTTGGCAGACCCTACACTAAGTAATGCTGCACAGGGTTAAGAGAAAAGGAAGAAAGAGCTAGAGAGAGGGGATGGCAGCTGTGCTGCAAAAGGGAACTATAGCAGTCCTTTTTAGTCCACAAAGTGTTTAGCATTCACACTTTGGATTTTAGAAGAAACTTTAATCATATCTATCACAGAGACACCACAGGCAAGGAAACCAAGGGAAAAATAATAATTAAAAACTCTTGCTCTCCAGGACATGGCTGAGTTTGTTTTCAATTCTAGTTTATTTTGACAATTTTTCCTGTAAATATTCTTTTAATTTTTATAATGTTTATAATGTATGAATTCAATCCATGATCCCTTTTCCCTAAGTTCAGCCTCACTTACACCTTGAATAAACTCACTTGTATCCAACATTTACAATTTGCCACTTAGCAGCTCTCTGAATAATGGCAGTGATTGCTGAAAAAGAAATTCTTTTACTGAGGAATGTTGAAAGGATAGGCTTCTAGGGGGAAACATAGGAAAGATGTAAATGCAGGTCTCAACTTTTGTTCACCACATCCTATTACAGACACTCTGAGCAGTTTTTATGAGAGATTTTAATGCCTTCATGTTCTAATATATCAGTCAAAGGCAGAGCAGACTAAGAGATTGCAAGCAGAAATTTGATGTGAGATTTTTAATGGGATTAGCTTTAAAAGATTTTTCTGTAAATTCACTTTCTACCTAATATCATGAACACTTTTGTATAAATAAGTGTTAAATGGTATGGCTTCACCTGACACTTTAGGTTGGTATGAAGAGTAAATTTTAGAGATGTAGAGACCTTTTTCCTTTTCACTATTTTAAAACGATTTTTTTTTTGTAATTTTGACAGCGTTCACCCAAAAAATAGCTTCAAATAATAATTTGAGGAAGTTGACAAAGACAGTTCATAAGAAACAGAAAGCAGCATTATTGAATCAAGCTTGGATTAACTGCATTGACAAACACAGACCAGAGTGAAATTATTTTCCTATTACATTTTGATTAGCTTGTGGTTGCCTTAAATTTATAATTTACCTTTTAAGAGAGTCCGGATTGCTCTGTGGGAGCCTCCCTGACAATATTTGTCCCATCATGGTCAGTGGAGTATTGAGGTTCCAGACAAAGAAAGACTTTGCTTGTGGTTGGTGAAATCATTAAGATGGGGTCGAAATTTGGAAGATGTGGAAACAGGGAAGAAACTCATGCTGGATGTTTGGAATAAGACACCAGGGTTAGTGTAGGAAACACCTGCAGGAGGTCAGCTTTATAAGGTAGAATTTGCTACAAATTCTTATATTAAGTGTACAGTACTAGTATACTCCTCCTCCCACTTTACAAGGTATTTAATTTTATGATATGAAAGCTGTCAATCAAAAAGAAGTTGGCTACTTCCAAAATTTTCAAAGTGGTTGTTGCCCTTTTATTCTGGACATGATTGGGGAAAAAACACAGAAAAAAAAAGAAAAAAATCTTAATTTTTTTTATAATCTACTTTCAATGATATCCTAAGATGTTTCTTTCCATTGCAATTGCAGAATTTGCTCCATCTCTCAATGTAATGTAATATTTATATATAATTAATGAGATTTTAATCTCATTAAGCCACTGAGCTTGAAAGAAAAGTATATTGTTTCTAGATTCATGGCATATATTTATTTTTTATTTACAGTTTACTAGAGTAAGAAATTTAACCTATTGTCTCTTCTCTGTCTGAGTGTTCCCTCCTCTGCTGATAGATTTCTCATTCTTCTGCTGGTTACATTTCTTTCTGATTGGATGAAAAACAAATAGTCCCTCAAATGAGGAACTCATTCAACAGCAGACACTGAAAAGCCTCCCACATATTTTCTCCTGCTCCTGAACACATTTCCAGTGCCCTCAGACAGGACTAAGCTTAGTTTACTTACATTAAAATAACTAATTTATCACAAGTTTGTCAGAAGAATAATGTCTACTGCAGCGTTAAAATGTGACTAAATTCACTGAAGCTATAAATAGGCAAGTGTCTGTAATTACATGATGCATATGGACAAAAATAATTTCTGGCTCATGTGTTCTCCTGATTTCCAATAAGATAACAGAAGAACATACATGTATACACTGCCCTTTTCAAAAGCCTCAGTCTAACCCTTCTCCTTAGAGATTTTTATCCCTGACTGATGGAATTGTGAAAGAATACAGGAGGTATACAAAAAAATATTATGAATATTTATTATCATCTTATGAACTATAATTCATAAATGTTCAATTGCTTCCAATTTCAAAAAAAAGGCCACCACCTCCCTCCTGTCAAATAAAAAAAAAAAAAAAAGAAAAAAAAAAAAGATGGAAAGAAAGGTACTTGAGGAGATAACAATATGCTATTCTTGACCTAGGTGGAGCCAAAGAAATTTTAGACAAAAGACAAAATTTTAAATCAGGGAAATAATTGAATGACCTCTGCCTGAAAACTATGCCATAAATTATCTTTACACTCTGTGGAAACATTCTCCTTTGCCTTTAGAGTAAATCAGACAATTTTCAGGCCAAACCAATTTTCTAAATCATAATTAGACAAGAGGCTAAAATAGGTCTTTGTAATGGAAGTGGGTTATAAATTTAACATGATATCCATAATTCATCCCTGAAGAAAGGTCGTTTACATTCTGAAAGCTTGGATAATATAACTTAAAGAGCTGGCCTGCTAAATGGTGTAACAGTCTATCTTGCTTAGTTTACTTTAGAATTTTGATTCATACTGTGCTCAGCTCTTTTCCCAGTGGGAAAGCTAGATTCTCAAACCTCTTTCTCACACTTATTAAAATAATTCCCTCCTCACCAGGACATCAGCCTTGGGCATGCCCAGTTCTTTTGCTAATAATTTTGTCTTTTTCAACCCTTAGATGAGTTCTGAATTATAATTGACTAGCAAAAAGCTTAATTTTTGTATATATACACACACAAATGCTTAAAATACTGTTCTAACAGAGAAAGAAAACACCAGCTGCCATTAAATAGAGAATTAGGCATTTAGCATACACAAAAGAGTGGGAAAGACATGTTGGAGTGACTATGACAAATATGTCAGTAGACAAGTATATGTTTGAAAAAACCTTTTACCTTTTAAAAAAGTGAGTTGCAAAATACATATTTCATTTACCAAAATTAGAAATTCTTGGTATTTCACTAAGTAGCCAACCGAATTTTGAGATTTCATTCACTATCATGTTATCCTCCTGCAAATTTACATGAAAACTAATTCATTTAAATCAGATTTTTTTTTCACTACAGTTTCATTAGTAAGAAAGAGAAGAAAAAGAATATTCTCCATAAACTGATAACAGCTATATTTTCCAGTAATTTTTAAAGAGAATATTGACTTTTATTGTGCCACAGCTTCTATCACACTACAGAAAAATCTATAATGTTTTTATTTTCCTAACATTGCTTCCACTGCTTCAGGTACTGATCAGAAGTTTCTACAATGCAGATCAGAGATAGCTATCATAGAATAAATCTGACAAGCTACTGCTCAAGGCTGAAGTACTTTATTTGTAAAACTAAACTACACAGGTACCAAAATAGGAAAGCCAGGGTCTCTTTTATACTAGAGTCTAAATCTGTCATTTAGCTAAATGACACAGTAGTCCTCAACTGGGGAAATCATCACTCTCTCCAACACCACTGTACCAGCAAGCAACCTGCTCACTGGATCCTGGGTGATCTTTCATATTGAAAACATCTGGCCAAAACCACCAACCACTTGCTCAGCTCTTACAACAAATTTGCTAAGTCCATTCCCTTTTTGACCTCATTTTCAGAAACTGTGTTTCACCAGTCTGGTCTTTTTCTAGGCCACAAGCAAGAGTGGCCCCATGCCAGCACTGTTTGTCTCACTCAGGGCTGTTTTGAGAATGTTGAATCAACATCTAATTGAGCAGACAAGCTGTCTCTATTTGCCCCTACATATCCATTTGTGGTTTTTCATCCTCCCGCAGAAAGACTTTCTCATAATAAGCCTTTGATTAGATTGCAAGCTCTTAAAGTCAGGTATTGGCTTTCTACTAACTGTGTGTACAGATCAACTTTAATAAGGCCTTGAAACTTGTTTGGCCTTTGGTCAATACTGTGATAGTAACAGATGACAAATTTATCCAGTTCCTGCCTTTCAATACTCTGTTTTTCTCTATAACACACTGAATGCTGCCCCTGCTGCAGCATTTCTTTTTTTTTCTTTTTTTTTTTTGCTGTAATTGCCTTCCCTTGCATACAACCTAGTGAATAATATATGCTCACATTAGAGTGTTTGGCCCTGTGGGAGGACATTCCAGTCACCTCAGTGTTTTTTTTCAAACATGCTACTGTATGTGACACTATGAGATAAAGTAAGTAAACAACCATATTGCAGTTTGAATGTGTGCCACAGCTCAGATCTACAAATGCCCAAACAGAATAAAGAACCTCTCTGGTCAGCACCATATATTTGATAATTGGAGCAGTATCTTGCAATTACTTTAATTCTTTAGATTTAAGGGATTTGCAGAACAATGAAATGAGCGTTATTAATGTTCTCCGAACATTTTACACATTAAGAAAGTGAGGTCCTCTGAGGTAAAATGACTCATACAAGGTCACACAAGAAAACAGTAGAACAAGAAACATAACTTGTTTTTTGTATTGCTATCTACAATTAACCCCACACATAACAGGCGAAATTCCAGGGAAGTCAACAACACTAACATTTTACTGAGTTCCATGGTTGCAGGGCAGGCCAGCAGGTCACAAAACATTTGCAATATTCTTAAGGTATGAAGCCTGTTACAAAAATTGGGTACTGTGATTGCACAAGATCTACAAAGTTAAAAAGTGTGCTTGTTAGAAATATGAAGGCTTACAGCCACTTATATCGGAGCACAAAGTGGGGAATGTGACACTTAGGCAGTAACCTTTCCTTTGTACCATGCACCACATTTGCCCCATGATTGGAGGGAGTAAACTCAAGGACAAAGGGAGCAAGGAGTAAGCCATTTGGTAATCTTATCATGTAGCTTCTGCAAAATATTCCCTGCAGTGTAGAATTGTTCAAAGTTGCACATGCTGTGTGTTGCTGAGGGAGGAAACTGGCTGCCGTGCGCTGAGGTATATTGAGAAGAGAAAGAAACCCAGTGACCTGTTAATAGGCATGCTGTGTGTGGTCTCTCCTGGCTATGAGTCCCTGTATTAGTGATCAGCTGTGTCCTTTTTCAAGCTAGACAGTGCTAAAATTTTACTGATTGTTGCAATGGTTTTGAGTTTGGGAGACCAGCAGTTTATAAATGTTTTTCAATAGCAAGCGACTCCTCTGCATCTCAACAGGAGCAACTTTTGTCCTGTTCAGTTCCCTCTTCTCATTCTTCCAACTGAACATAGATTACCTGTTAATTAAATCAAATGCAGCACTCTAGCAAAGCTGGCCTTTAAATCTAATACTATGAATAATAGAATTAAAACACATTCTGAAGACTACTTTTTAATGTTGGTATTTAATGTTTGTCAGCTATGCAATACTTTTGTATCTCTTCAGAAGCCTCAATTTTTTAAAATTATGGAAAACATGATTTCCACTTATATTAGGTTAGCTACTGTAGGACTGTATTTACTTGTCATCTCCAAAATCCAGAAATCATGAACTTCTGGATTAAAAAAAAAAAAAAAATGGGGCTAGTGTTTTACTTGGGCACACACCCTGAGATCATTCAAGAGAATTTCCAGTGATGGCAAGAAATATCCACCTGTACATCTGTTATTAGGACCTCAACTTTCAAGTGGCTGCTTTTCTTACTGGTGTGAAAGGCTATCAAAAAGTACAATGATGTGTGTAAAGTGCTGTTTGCTTCACTACAGGAATATCTGCTGAGTAATAGCTAGACAAAATATCGACAGAAAGAGATTTTTTCCTGCTTATTTTCCTTTCAGTTAGGAGGGTGGCATAGATGGAAAAAACCCTAACAATTTAAAAGTATTAATGTCATAGTAAATAACTGGATAACTGGGATATTGTAGACTAAAAAAAGGTTAAGAAATAGATTTCATATTGCTGCATTTATTAAATTCTTCAAAAGTATGATTCTCTGAATAGAGAGAAAAAAATAACTAAAGGATAGGATATATTTAAAACTGTGTGTATATAAATATATGTATCCTATATATAAATAGGATCACTGGATAATTTGTGTATACAAATAAGTCACAAAATACATGGCAGTATGCCACGGAGGTAGGAGCTAGAACTGTTGTTGAAAAGAGACCAAAAAACCTGTAAATGAACAGGATAAGCAGCCTGTTGCTGTATGATATCAGTACAAAAACTGTATACAGGTTTCTCTGTCTATCTATGTATCTTTCCTCACCAAATTGCAAGGATCTCATAGTTTAAATAGTCCTATTATTTTTTTTTTTTAATACGAAAAAGGTAATCCTAGATGCTTGGGGGAGACAGCACAGCACAGTGTGAATAATAACATTTCATGACATACTAATGGAGAGTAAATTTAGCATTTTTTTAAGGAACCACAGTTGTTTCCTGTTTTGCTCATTTCAATGTTGCATCATAGAATGTTTTCTGAATGTTTTTCATAAAATAATGTGGGGCATTTTTAATATTTTTAATAATAGTGTGCTGAATTTGGATAGTTTCATTTGCAATTTAAGTAATGCTTTGTTCTGATGAGATCTCTGGAGGTGGTTTTGACATTTAAAAGTGATGTGAAGAGATTCAAAGTGATTAAAGCTGTCAAATGTTACCCTAATTGTGTGACTGCAATCTTTTCAGCCTCTTTCAATGAGTGTATACATTATACACGCTGCACAGCACTTCTGTTTAGATTGAGGTTTTTTATTAATGCCATCCTGATTGACAGAAATTATTGCAAGATCACAAGTGGAACTAAATTAGTTTGCCACTGCATTCAAGCAACATGCATAGCCATGAACTTTGCAGATGCAGTTATCTACTCAGCCCTTCCTCCTTTTCCCCCCCCCCAAAAAACAATGTTATGGTAGTGACAGATTATATCTTTCACACTTATACTGTCATACTAGTTCATAGGAATAAAAAAGTTTTGCCCACATTAGAATTATTTTAACCTTCAGTTTGTATTCAAAATGCTACTTGACAGGTCATTTATTTTAAATATGGTTTCTAGCTAAGAAAAGTATCAGATATATTCTAATTAATTATGAACAAGTCAGATTTTCATGACTGATATTTTATTAATATCTTGCTATGTATTCATGGAAGCTGTAATACTTATTGATACCTTCTTGTCTATTAAAAATAAGAAAGCTTCAAAACCACTTTGATACCCTTAGATATTCATGTCATAGCTATCTGGAGTAGTACTATTCCAATTATTCAAGAATATTTGGATATGTAGTGTTTTTTTTTTTTTTAAGGTAATTAGGTTCAAATGCAGTACTGCCTCCACAGATTTGTCTTTCGATACTAGGAGGAATAAAGGGTAAAAATTAAATGTTTAATGAATTTTTTTTTGATCTTGCAGAATACTTAGTGATGGTGGTGTGGTTTAAAAACCTCTGTGTCACAACTGTTGAAAGAGCTAGAATGACATGCACTGTGTTTGCTCATGACAAAATGGCTGGTAACATGCAGAAAACGTGTATGGCTGCAGCCACAGCCAGGAGTTTGTTGCAATATTAACAAATGTTGCTATAACATTTATGTTTCTGAGGATTCTTCAGGCAATGAAGTGTCTGCTGACCCCCACATTTGAAGTGACCACACACAAATACCAGAAATCTTGAAGCTCCTTTCTCACACACCCTGATTAGCCATGCTGCCCAAAGAGCTCAGCAAACATGTCGGCTCTCAAAGAAATCACAATGAGCCTTGGTACTGAAGATGACAGCAGCAATTACTATGACAAGATTATCTCAACTGAAAATACAGTAGTGAGGACATCACACTACAGAGAAAAGTTTTTAATGGGCTCCAAACTCTAGATCAAACACTCTTACAGCTAGGAAGTGGCAATATTTGTTAATATTACAATTTGAAAGAAGAAAGAAAGAAAAAAAAACTGAGAAAAGTAAAATTTGGGTGCAACTCCTGCAGAAATATGTTTCAAAGAAGCAAAGACACATAACATACAGATATTCAGTTTTATTTATGAATATTTAGAGGATGGTGGAGTGCATTTCAAATGAACATTTCATTCATGCTTGTCTTGTAGGTAGGATGAACACAATGAACAGGTGTAGTGGCTATTGCCTCTTTCATTTTCTGCATTTTTTTATTATTTACAAAAGATCCAGAGAAATATTTACCTAGCGTGAGTCTCAGTAGTACTAAGCTATGAGACAAATGATGCTTTAAAAATTCCCCAACAACTGCTACAAAGAGATAGGAGGTAATTCTTCAAAGGAGTTTTTCCCCCTTGTGTTGTCCAGTTAAATTTGCTTGCAGCTTTCTCCTGCTCAGTGGCTCGTTGTAATCTGGGCTACAGAGAATAGAAGAATTAACATGAGAAATGTTAATTGTCTTAGCAGTAAATTATTATATTGCTTACTCATTGGTGGTGATTTATTTTCAGGCTATTTTAATGCCATGTTCTGCATTGAGGGAATTATTTGTGTCATTGATACCTTTGGAATGTTGTGCACTTTTCAGTCATGTTGCAGTCTCTTGACAACATTGTTAAGAATTAATTATAATTCACAATTATAATGGTTAACAATAAAGCTCAAGTTTCGATGGCTTTAGTGTCTGATGAGGGTAAGTAATAGACTTGGGTGAATAATTCATAGTGAATAATTTATTCAGTGAATTTGCCAAATAATATCTGCAAATAATTCTTTTGATTGTTTGCAAGCAGTTCATTGTCAGTATTCCCACATTTGAAATCTGAGCTCATTAGAATGGACACATGGTCTTTATGGTGTTTTCCTGCTCTCTGGTAGTAATTCTAAACCAGAGTTTTTTAATTTACAGAACTGATAATTTGCTTTTTATAAAATGTTTCCCTGTATTTTCTTTAAAACGAACAACTGGTTCAGTGCCTTTACATTAAAGATTAAATTAGAAGTGTTTAGATAAGTAATTTCTAAATTAGTTATTTTCAAATTCAGGTTTAATTATTAAAGAATTACAGTAGTTTTTAAAGCACAACTCACTCTTTCTCAGAGTTAGCATCACTTTAAAGTAGAAGCTGCATCTGGTATTGGCTGCCTTTAATTGTGATGTGGGGAGGTGCCTGAAAATGTTCAAAATTCAGCACTCTGCTGACAGGTTTGATTTTGTTGTAAGGCAGAGAACTCATGGGCTCAGTAAGCTAACATGATTCAGCTAAGCTTAACTAAACTGTGTCCTTGATCAACGATTTAATTACCTCCTCGTTCAGTTTCTTGCTATGGTGACAATGCTCTCACATGATTTCACATTGCTGGGTAAATTCCTTGTGTTACCACCGTTAATTTATCCTTTTTGCTCAGGCTGCAGCACTGCCACTGTTTTACTCCCTCCAAGCTGGCTTTTGGAACCAGCAAGTCTGCAGCTGCTGGAAGCTGTGCTGAAATGAGGCTGCACACAACTCTTGTGAGGCAGAAGCTGCCTCACTGTTTCATAGCAGGAGCTTATGTTCTGAAAAGAGAGCAAGTGAGAGTGAAAGATTTTTCCTCAATTTTCCCCCCAGTTCTCTGTTAAATGAACATAAATCCAAAGAGGAGTTTTATGTAACTCCACAGTGACAGAGCATGCTGTTATCAAGCACATAAAAATGTAGGAAGAACCACACTGAGTCAGACCAAAGGTTCCACCTTACTGAATATTCTATCCCAAGCAGTAACCAATTGCAGATGTTCAGGGAGGAATATAGAAAATGGATGAGTACAGAAGGCTTAATCCTTCCCCACATGTAGATTTCATAAAAGCCAGTAGACTGTTTGTGCCATCTGAGGGAAACTCATGCCAAAGCTCTTTGCATTCCAAGACTGCTTTTATATTAGTGGCTTTTTAGAGTTTGAATGGGAAAAAAGGAGAAAGAAGTAAAAATCAAATAAACTTGTACCCAATATTGATATATATGGAATAAAGATTATCTATCAGGAACTACAGAATACTCTCCTTTAGCTGAGTAAACAAATCAATATTTTATCCCTGTCAGATCTACAAAGTTTTGGAGCAGGCAGGATAAAACTACAGTGATGATTATAAAGTCCTTCTTCAGGCTGTATGTATTACATGGAAAAAACAAATCCTTAAAAAAGAATGAAATGTTCAGTTGTTACTAATTAACTTTTCCTAAGTATCTGTGTGCTTCGTGTCTTCTTTAAATGTGTGTAAAGATATATTTGGAGATGAAATCACTGGATATGGAATAAATTTAGGTTTGGCTAAAGTAGAATCAGTGTGCTCAGTCTTTGGACCTGATGCCTTTGAAAGGGCACTATCAGCTCAGCTCTTTTACTCAATGCCTTACACACCAAAATTGCCATTCTGAGATAAAAGTCTGACAAAAAAGGTCATCATTCAATTGAGGTCTGAGAACTTTAAAAGTTCAATCCTTGTCAATCATTGGGAGATTTTCAGATCTTGGCATTGTCCATCACACAAGGGTGTAACAGTCTTGATATCCTGCTCTTCCCAAACTACAGAAGATCCATCAAATAAAATGCTAGTTTGGGCTGAATTTGGAGACTGACTTAAGGGAAAAAAAAAAAAAAAAAAAAAAAAAAAAAAAAAAAAAGAAAAAAAAAAAGAAAAGAAAGTAAAAACCCCAAGAAGTTCTGAATACTTTAGAACATAATGCCTTAGAGAAATGAGAAAGGACAAATTGGGCAATGACCAATGAAGTCCTTTTAATCTATCCTCAATTATGTAGGAAATTTGATTTTTTCTAATGGGGAGCTAACATAAGGCCCTGTGTCCCTTACAGCACAGATGGCTGTGAAAATATGAAGTCTATTCATTTGAAGTAAAAACATATCCTCATGCCAATAATATAGATGATGGCAAAAGAAGCATTTGTTACATAATAAACTGCACTTTCCTAGAAATGTTTTGTTTAGCTATTACAAATACCTAGTAAAACACGTACATTTCAGATTAGCAGATTGTACTGTTTGGGATATGTAATTTGGAAAAGAGGTGAAACAGGGACTTTCAAAATGAGATAGTTAATACATTTAAAATTAGATAGATAATACATTGATATATAAAATTTTATGGAAAATCACGCTATGAAAAGCCAGTGCTCATGCAGGAGACAGAGGAGTCCTGCAATTTTATTTGAATAAAGGGAGAGCCCAGTGGGACACACCTGTGGGGTTTCCTCTCTCAAGGTTTCAGAGGGCGCAGCTTCCTTTTGTCCTGAACTCCTGGCTCCATGGTTCCCTCTTCCTTTCCCCATTGCTGAGTTACTGGGAAGGTACAGCCTTCCCAAATCACCTACCACAGGTTCCCTATGGAACCTGTCATTTTACCCCAAAGTTCAGAGGTTCAGGCTTGTGCAGACCTTTTTTTAGGAGCCAACCTGCCCGGGCACTGCAGCAAACCTGCTGCCCAAAGTCAGCAGAGACATTCAGACCCATTCCAAAGACCTAAACACCCACACCTTCACCCATCAAATTGTTTGTGTATTAGCACATATCTTCCCTATCAAAATCAACATTATTTTCCAATAGCTAAAAATGTTAAAGTTTTATCCTGTTTCAATATTAAAATTATACTGTGTGGAATTATTGCATTTTGGGACTTCTCTTAGAGACCTTCTTATGGTTCTTATTGCAGTGAACCATTAATTCCAAAACCTCTGGGGAGAAATCTTCTTATACTTTTAATTAGAGGCTGACATCTGGGAGAAATGAACTGCTCCCAAATTTACTTCAATGTTTATGATATATTTTTAATGTACGGCATCCCCTGTAACTGAGAATTATCAACATAAATGATCCAAATCAAAGCTGTTTCACCTAGACTTAACTCGACCCCTGAATTTGCTGGCTGGAGGCTGCATGAGCCCCCAGGCCTTTGTTTCTCCCTCTCTTCACTGGCCACCTGCTTGCCAAGGTGCCCTTTGTCACCTGTGCCCTGCTCCAGCTCTGCACTGCGTGGTGCCCTCTCCTTCTGCCGTGCAGGACTGTGCTCTCCTGTGTGCTCTGGGAGGTGGCTGAGGATGCTGCTCTCAATCTCACAGCCCTCTTCGTTTTCCAGTCACAGAAGAAGGATCTGAACAGGAAAATCGGGGTTATAGGTAGGAGTAGGCAGACACAGTGTCTCAGAATCTCTTTTAAAATAGGTATTTCAAGCTACTCTTGCTATCAGAGCAGTGGAGACCTTACGCTGTCTCTTTTCAAGAGGAGGGATTGTAGACTGTCCTCATCATGAAAGGAGAGTGAATGGCCTGTAAAAAGCAAAGATTTCCTATGTGCCCCTAGGGCACCAGTAAGTCTCAGGAAGGCTCCACATTGAATGTAGTTTTTGTCTTCCTTATTCAGCAGCAGAAAAGCAGTCCACCAGCACGGGATGCATGCAGGTACAAAGCCAGGCACTTAGGCAGTCGAGAGTCAATGCTTCAGTATAAAGCAGTTTAGCAGCTGTTACAAATATTGTATAGAGCAATTTTAGGCTAGTGGGAAAGAAAACTTGGTAAAGGAATAGCTTATTCAGGGCTCTCTGCAGCAAATAACTGTAAAAAGTTTTTCAGACACACATTTCACAGAACAGACCTTGCCTCCTGATAGCAAGCCCACTCTGCAGGCTTGGAATCCTGGTGTGCTATTTTGGTATGCTGGAAATATACACTCCAAAGTATATAGTAATACTACAAGAGAAGGGAATAAGAGTAGGCTGAAAGGCTGGAGGGGGAGAATGAGTCTTTGGAAAGATAATATTTAACACTTGTGGGTAGCATTTCATTTTCCTTGTACTTCACAAACATTGACTGATTAATAATCTCACAGCAATACACTGAGTCAGGTAGTACATTTCCTTCCTATTATTATTCCCAGTTGGTGGTGCTACGAAATGTATAGAACTAGATGGGGATGGAGGGGATACATCAAGAGCTGTCTGAATTCTCAGTAGTATCCTAGAGAATTCTTCCTTATTATTTTGATTTAAGCAAATTTTAGCTTTTGAAATCAGAGCCCATAGAGTGCCTCATTAACAACATTTTGCTGGCAGTGCTTCCTTTTTTTTCATTTCCAATTATAAGGCAACAAGTGAGTTCTTTCTTTGTGTACGACAGCAATGCCAGTCATTTGTTTTTGCAATATATTTGTTGTTTCTGCTGGTGGAGGGAGAGGAAAGAGGCACTGAGTACTGGCAGTGAGTGGTATGCTCTCAGCAGCTGTCACTGCTGTCAATTACTTGGTTTTCATTTATAAAAGGCAATATGGGATCTTTAGCTTTTACAGTACCCAAGAAAGGCTGGTTGGTGATTATTGATTTTATTTAGTCCAGGGGAGCTGCTCGCACACAGACTACAGTGAGTTGTGTGCTTCCTGCTGCTAGCTCTCTTGCCACTTACTGTTTTCAATTATTTATAAAATCCAAGGCACATCTCAGAGCAGTTCAGCACAGCCTCTGAGACAGCTGCTATTACTCTGGTAGTGCTCCATCCATGTGCCTACCACTTCTGTAACAGGAATTGACATGAGCAAATTGCCCTAATGAGGGCTGATGCACTATGAAGGGTTGGACAGTAGAACTGTGCAAGATTCTGGTACAACCATCACCAGCTGCAAGTGCCATGGTCTTCACTTTCCAAAGTAACCACCACTGCCTAGCAGCAGTTTGCTGAGCTCTTCTGCAAAGTCCCTTTTGAGGGATGTTTGCCCGACCTTCTCTGAGTGCTTCATGTGAATAATGGTATGAGCAGGTCTGCTTTCTTCAGTGACAGAGAGGATGCAAAACATTCTCAGAAACCCAGAAGAACTGTTTTGTTCACACAAAAAAAGTCCATGAAGAACTACCAGTGAGGTCTTCAGAAGAAGCTTGATTTCAGGCAGGGATTGAGAGAAGAGAAAAATTTTAAAAATAGCTTTAAGGGGAAAGAGAACCAAGGAGGCATTCCTGGTCATACTTTTCCCCCATTTTTTTCCTTGCAGATGAAAGCTATGAAAGAATGAGAAGTTGAACTCCTTGCTATTTTCACCCTCAGTTCTGTGAGCTAAAAGGGGGCATTGAGGCTGTAGTTGGAGCAGGACAAAAGATCAACAGATCTTGAAGAAGTGCCTGTTATTCCAGGAAAGAAAATTGGATAAAACTGAATTTTTGTAGGAATTTTTATTACTCTGAAATGACTTAAGATGTGCTAGTTACCTTCAAAGCTCCACCAGAACAGAAAAGGAGTCAATTGCCATTGGTCAATGAAGAATAAGCAGAAAATAAAAGGTCTGGTCAAAAAAAAA